>JAUTWP010236524.1:0-14699 GCA_033042655.1 Cyathermia naticoides | reverse complement strand
GTTGGAACGGAAAATAGCCCAGACTGCAGCTGGGTCCACTGAGAAGGATCGATCCGACGACAGAACGCTTCAAAGGCTGGCGCGCTACGGTCCCGGCTACAGCCCGCTCCCTACCCGCTCCCCACACCTTACAAAGTAGTTAAATTAAAGTGTCACTATAATATTTTATAATCAGATAGGTAAATGTTATGCCATACAATTCTTTTAAACTTTAGATTTCTTATACTAGGCGGAGCAGGATGTAGCTCAGTCGGTAGCTTGCTCGTCTTTGAAGCGACCTGTCGTCGGATCGATCCTTCTCAGTGGACCCAGCTGCAGTTTGAGCTATTTTCCGTTCCAAACAGTCCTCCACAACTGGTTCATCAAAGGCAGTTGTATGTGCTGTCCTGTCTGTTGAAAAGTGCATATAAAAATCCCTTATGCTTATCAAAAAGAGTAGCCTATGTGGCGGCAGGAGGTTTCTTCTAAATGAAATGTGTCAAAATTACCATATGAATGACGTCCAATAGCCGATAAGATAAAAAAAAATCAATGTGCTCAAGTGGCGTCATTAAGCATAACAAACCTTTTGTTATGCCACACAATTCTTTTAAACTTTAGGTTTCTTATACTACCGTACGCTTCTCCATCAGTGCTTTTGATATGATCAAAAGCACTGTTGGAGAAGCGTACGGTTACCATTATATTATGGGAGTTGTGTATAATCCCCAAGTAAGGTGAAGAGGACATGCTAAAGTATGTACATGTTCACGAAGACGTCCTTGGTGGGTTAATCTGAGAGCACTGTGAGAAGATGGTTTTAATCCATATTTGAGAGAAAATCATGGCAGTTATTTCTTCAGAATACATTCAAGCACATCATACATCTCTTATTTATAACAAGCTTTGAGAAGAATAGTTGTCCTATCATAATTGTACCTCATCTTCAAAATTGATTTCAAGAGCATCAGTTTACAATATGAGATTTGAATGTTTATACTGCAACAAGATTCAAATGGTCTAAAGTGTATTTCAAAATGGTCAATACTTCTCTTGAAAACATACTTCTGAACATTTACAATATGACAGATGACTATTTATATTGCACCAATATTCGAGTTATCTGAAGTGTATTTTAAAATGCCCATGATGAATACTTCTCTTGAAAACATACTTCAGAAAGGTGATGAGCATGGTGATGGGGAAATCTTATCAAACTTCGCATCTTAATTGAATTCCATGCTATTACTGATAAAGTAAAATATTAATCTCTTATTCTGACAAATCATTTTTAAATGAGTGATGGGTGCAGCAAATTTTATAAAACGAAAATCAATTTAAAAGTTTTGTAAATACACGATAGCGATAAATGTTTGTGTGAGTGCTTGAACACTTATTTAGTGATGTAAACCTTTTTCCAGTCCAAATCCTTGTATTCTCTAACAAAACGCAAATCATTTGAAAAGTGTTGTAAATACACGATAGTGATAAATGTTTGTATTCTCTTCCAGTACATGTATCGTAGGTCAATTGTTATTATGCTGTGCCTTCCCCAGGACAGACGTGATTGAACAAAATTAATGACAAAATTTTCTCTGAACAGTTAACCCTTCTTTTCTACAAGAAGAAAGGGGAATTATATCGGTCCAATGATCCACCGCGTTTTTAAAATATGTCAGGTCATGGTGTTTAACATCCACATTCAGAGCCAGTCTGTTAAAGCAGACGCCTATCCAGGGCGCAGTTTATTGTTTTATCCATCCACCGCGTGCGGGACAGGAAAAGAATAAACTGATGAGGGTTTCGCTCACTTAAATGTCTTTACAGACCTACAGAGGAGCGGGATTTAGCTTAGTCGGTAGCGTACCCGCCTTTGAAGCGGTCGGTCGTCGGGTCGATCCTTCTCATTGGACCCATCTGATATGACTATTTTTCTTTCCAACAGTGCTTTACCTCTGGTTCATGAAAGGTCGTGGTATGTGCTGTCCTGTATATGGGAAACTGCATATAAAAGATCCCTTGCTGTTTATCGGAAAGAGTAGCCTATGTGGCGTCGTTAAACAAAACAAAAAATTACTTTGTAAACCTCTAATTTTATGTACACAATATCTTCTATATGAGAATCTGACATCTGTCATTTCTACCGCCTGCTCGTCTCTTCAATGCATGACATAATGTTAAACTACAGAAGCATCAATATAATCATGAGACAAATGTGATTTAATTCTGATGAAATAGACTGAAAGTTAAAAATAGGCGATGACAGTTATAATCTGATTGTTTAAACTGAGGATGAAACAGATCGCAGGTCGTCCGACCTTTGACCTTACTAAACGAATCTAGTTTGTGTATGAAAAGCTGCAATTGATTTACTGTTACAATAGTAAATACACTTCCACGTTGAATGCGGTCTTGGACTCTAGAGCAACTTCCTTTTGTAGACAGATTATGGTGGCAACATGCGAAGGAGTTGGCTGTTTGAACTTTACATGGACGTCGGCATTTTAAAGTAATTAAATACGTACACGCTCACGCACAGGCGCGATTCCGCCCCCCCCCTCCCCAACCATAAATTTACGATTTTTCTATTTTTTACGTTGTAAATAATTTTGGGAACGTTTGTGGCACTTAGGCTTGTCATTGCACACCCCTTCTAAATGAAATTTCTGGAACTGCCACTGACGCACTTAGTCTCTCGCTCTATCTATCTATCTATCTATCTATCTATCTATCTCTCTCTCTCTCTCTCTCTCTCTCTAACACACACACACACACACTCGCTCTCTTTCGCTGTCTCCCTCTCTTTCTCTGTCTCTCACTGTCCGTCTGCATGTCTGTCTCCAAATCCATTCCAATACCCTCATGATTTTTTTTCTCCAGAAATAGAAGTATTTTAGTTAAAATTTTCCATTCTCGGGCTAAAGAGAATTGGTTATGATAGTTTTTCATCTAATTGTTTTATATGAGTGAATAAATAGCAGTTCTATCAGAATATTTTTTCAAAACATTTTAACATTTGAAGAAAAATGAACAGAAAAAACGTTTATTTTTGTATACAAATGTGCTAGGCATTGACAAATATGGAAATACGTGCAGCGAAACATTTTTTAATTTTCAGCTTTCAAGGAAGTTTTTTTTTTTCTTTTAATGGTCTTTGCAATGCACTATGTGACATTGTGAAATCATAATAAAAAAACCTATGATCTTTACTTTCCATCATTTGCCTTAAAGGCAACTTGCCTCACTAATTACATAACCCAATATGCTATGACATAGAAACTACTTTTCCAGTTGAAATGACGAACAAGTGCGTGTGGTACATTAACGCCAATGGAAGCTTCTGGAAGGATTTGTTTAACAAACCACAAAGGGAAATGAAAGTAAGCCGATATTTTCTTTGCCTAACATGAATGGTAAAATATAAAAATACAGTATGAATTTGCCGTGCCCGCATACCGAACGCAACTGAACTGATGAAAAAGTAGTTTGTTTTATTTACCGACGCCACTGGAGCACAATGATTTTAATCTTAGCATCGGTTATTGGACGTCATTCATATGGTCATTTTGACACACTTTAAAGGAAACCGGCTTCCACCACATATGCTACTCTTTTCGATAAACAGCAAGGGATCTTTTATATACATTTTCCTACAAACAGGATAGCACATACCACGGCCTTTGATGAACTAGTTATGAAGCACTGGTTAGAACGGAAAATAGCCCAAACTGCAGATGGGTCCACTGAGAAGAATCGGTCATAGGATCGAGAAGGACTATCTAGAAGGAGGTATTTTGGGGATGGAGGAGCGGGATGTAGCTCAGTGGATAGCGTGCCCGCCTTTGAAGCGTTCGGTCGTCGTTCCAACCAGGTGTCCACAACTGGTCCATCAAAGGCCGTGGTATGTACTGTTCTGTCACTGGATAAGTGCATATAAAAGATCCCTTGCTGCTTATTGAAAAAGAGTAGCCTATGTGGCGGCAGTGGGTTTCCTTCTAAAAGTGTGTCAAAATGATCATATGAATGACGTCCAATAACCGATGATGATAAAAATCAATGTGTTCTAGTGGCGTCGTTAAACAAAACAAACTTTACTTTTTACATGTTTAGGTTCCCTGTGTAAATCTATGTTACAGAGCATTTTTTATAATAAATCTAATCTGGATAGGTAAAAAACAAATTATCAATGGGTGGACATGCTACAAATTGAGCTACACCCCACTCACTATATAAATAGAAGTAAATATATTGACATAATAAAAATGTCTTTATTCAATATAATCTTTAAATAATATTATATATAATAATATATTTGTTGTTTGAGTTGAAAATTGACTAAGTGTTGTTTGTTGCACTTTAAAATGAGTCTTTCATACACATTGCATCAAATATATTGCATCATGCTACATATAAATACACGTACATAAATATTATTCAGTACAACTTAACATTAATATAAGAGAAACATTGACACCATATTATTACAACATAGTTTAATATCTAGGCTACACTATAATCAAAACTATAAATTAATAAACAAGGAGATTAACAGGAAGGAGCGTTGTTTTGTAAATGTAAGTATTTTTAAAATTCTGTTTTAAAAATGGAGATTTTTTTTTTTTAATTTAGAACATTGGTAACATTGCTAACAATGATATGTCTTATTGTTTATAAATATGTCAAACCAGAAACTAATATAATCAAGGTTCAGAATTGTTTTAATATTAAGATCAGCGATGGGTAAACATATAAGTATGTATCCATACTTGGAAATTAATATTAAATTCAAAGCACATTAAAAAAAACAGTTAATTTCATTTACCATCATATACAAAATTATGCAATTAATTTGTCTGCAATATCACACATGGTAAATCAAAATGGTTCATAACTTAAACATAGTTAAACCTGCAATATTTAGTATGCTTTATTTAACCTTTAATCATTAGAATAGATATTCCAGATTTGTTTTATGTCCATTTAAATTAAAATCAAAAATTATTGTGCTTTCAATTTAGATCACAAGTTCTTTCTCATAGACATGTTTGTGCTTGGTAGTGGGATTTAGAATTTAAAGATGGAGGGGAGTGATTAAATCTTTAATTTTGTTTCCCTAAATTTAGCTATTTTTCACATTGAAAATATTTTCGGGAACGTTTGTGGCACTTTGGCTCATCATTGGGGTCCTCCTAAATGGAATTTCTGGATCCGCCATTGACTAGCCTACCTTGTCAGAGGCTGATCCCAATGAGAGCATGCTTGAATTGATACGTATACATATAATGTCGTTGATTTATTATGGCAACATTATGGTAAAATTATTTTTATAAACAACGGGTGCAAAACGACCCAGAATGAACAGGATTCTCGAATCAGCGCGAAACGACCTATATTCCTTTTATGTATTAACAAACTGACATTGGACCAACACTGACATACAAGCACAACTGTGCCAATGTTGGCAGACATCTGCTATTTGAGAAATAATTACCTATAAACACCAAACTAAATAAATCACACCAAGCTCAAATTGAAGATGTATGTTATTGTTAAGACTCGTGTCACAAATTAAACTGTGTTTACTTTGGCCCAAGCTTATTTGACTTATGTCCAAGCCATGTTGTAAACTTTGTGTTAACAAACTAATGTCTCAAAAAGACATTTTTTTTCAACATGTTTCTGAAATTAGACGAATGTTGAAAAATTAGCTCAATGTCTTACTCTATTGCTGTTGGCAAATTCAGAAATTAATGATTTATTATGATTCATTGATTTAACTTAGGCTATTGTGCGATCATTAGTTTTTGAACATCATTAGTTTCTGAACAGCCGTTTTATTCAGGATTTCTCGCAATATAAATAGAGATCAAGGTTCGCAAATTGACAACCAGTCTATTTTTGATAGCCATACAAAAATTATTCGAGTAAAACTCACGTGTGTAAGTAAGTATGACATTATATTTAGTAATCTTATTTCGTTTTGCCTTGCGTCAAATAGTGACACTTTTTGTAAATGCACCATCATTAGAAAGTCTCTCAAACTAAAATGTCAGTACTCACAAGAAAGTAACGTATGATATGTTTACAAGTTAAACTAACAGACGACAATACCTAAGGGAGGTAACTAAGTACTGTGAATTTTTTTTAATCTGGATCTTTCGTTCAGGGTTTCCGGAAATTAATGCTGCAACATCCTGGTACCTGAAGTTGACAAACTTTGTAATGATGGCCATACGTGTTACCAAGGACATTCTTTTCATAAGGAACTGTTTTTATTTCATGGATTAAATACTGTCTACTGTTTAAAAAAAAATAATTGAAGTTTCAATTTGTATAATATTTCACGAAACCTGTGATCTATATGCTTATCTGTTCGAAAACCAGTAATCAGAGAATAATTTTAAGACAAGTACTAAGTTAGTAGACCCTAAATTGGGACATGTGGAAAAAGATAATTAGAAATTACACATTTAGTGACATTGAATACCTTAAAAAAGACATCTAAAAGATACAGAGATGACCAGAAACCAAGCACTAGAGCTATCCATGTTGTCTGCAGCATCCTACTCTCAAACTGCACTGGTTCCAGTCTTCTTAGCAAGCAACATGTGCCCCTTTAAAATCAATATTACAATAACACATGCAATGTTTTGAAATAAAACATGAATCATTTCTATTTATGTAGACACAGCTAAAATTCTTAACTGGTTGGTTAACAGTAACCAATAACTAAACATAACACGATCCCACCCAATGACAAACTAGTCTTCTCTAATGAAATACTCATTAATTGATTACACTCATAGATCACATAGATTTGTGTAGACCGCTGAGCAGGCAGGTGTTCGTAAACTAGGTCATGTTTTGATAAGGAGTAAATATAGAACAGGTTTTGATTGGCTACATCTGATAGTATTATCTTAACAACATTTTTTACTAACATAGTTTTCTCGCTATGAACGTTGTTTTCCTTCTTTTTTTCTTCAGAAATTACCACCATCCTCATAATAAAACATCCCCTACTTATTTTATGAGTTTTAACAAAATTATATAGGAATTGAGGGACAGAGGGGGAGAGCGAGAAAGAGAGTTGGAAGATAATCCTTTTGATTTGGAAAAGTGGATATCATTTTAGTAAATAGTATTGTTTGTTTTGCAGGAAGTTTAATAATAATTGTGGGATATACCATACTTGCATCAGTCGTAAGCATGGCCGGTGACGAAGAATCCAAAACGGAAACAAAGCAACCTCACTTGTCCAAACAAGACCTCAATACACTTGTGAGTTGAAATTGAATGCCCCAAACAATGATACATCTGTATTTTATGTACTGCTGTTCCAAAAATGGTTTTAGGTGACAGTAATGTCATTAAAACTGTGATGTTTTAACTACTTCCGGAATAGAAAGTTACTTCCCTTAGCACCAAAAAATCACCAACATATTGAACATTTTATGATTTTGCTGTTAACTATGAAAAACAAAACACAATTATCATTCAGAACAGTATCAATACTTTGTCATTATGCATACAATCATTAAAATAAAAAAGAACAATTTTCTTTTTGGTCATTCATTGAATCATTGACACCGCCTGTCATCGATGACAGTTACTGTGACACTGCCACTGGTCACTGACCATTTAACTTCAAACATGCAATATTTGAAAAATAACAGTTTCTATTCACCCAAATAAAGCAATTGCGTTGAAAATTTTGTCAGTTGTAATGTAACAATGTACATTAATTAGATGATTAATAGATATAATAATAACTTGTATGATCTGCCGTTAGCCCGTTAGGGATGACATTCTATTTTTGTATCGTGCTCATTTTTTTATTTTCGTAACTACACATGCACAAGTGAAACAAAAAGCATCAGTGGTAGTCTGATTTTTTTAACTGCTGAAAATGTATCATCGCAAGGAGCATGTCAGTGATGTCATAAAAATATGGTTATTCAAATTCAATTCAAATATTTATTGCTTAATTATCCTCCGATTACTGGTTTTTGAACGGATAAGCGTAGATAGCAGATTTAGTGAAATATACAAATTGAAACTTCAAATTGTTTTTCTTAACTGTAAACTGACTATTTAATCCGTGAAATAAAAAAAGTTATTTACGAAAAAAACATTCTCTGTAACACGTATGGCCATCATTACAAAGCTTGTCAACTTCCAGTAGCCAAAAGTTTTGTATTCTCACACCCTGAATGAAAGTTCCATATTTAAAAAAGATTGACAGTAATTACCTCCCTTAGGTATTATAGGCTGCTAGTATAATTAGTAAACATAACAGACGTTTTCCTCGTGAGTACTGAAATTTTTGTTTGAGTGTTTTTGGTGACTTTCTAATGATGGTGCATTTACAAAAAGTGTCACAATCTGACGCAAGGCAAAACTACATAAAATTACGGATATTCTTACGCACGTGAGTTTTACTCGGAGACTTTTTGTATGGCTATCAAAAATAGACTGGCTGTCAATTTGCGACCCTTGATCTCTATTTATACCGCGATAAATCCTGAACAAAATGGCTGTTCGAAAACTAATGCTGTTCGAAAACTAATGATCGGACGATAAAACTTAACTGATATTATTGACTAAACATTGAATTGTCATCAACTGAATAACCGATTAATCAAAACATATATAAGAATTGAATATTTGTTACATATAATTTGCTTTCTCTTTTCAGACTTTTAAATAATAATGAAATAACTCGTCTTGAAGATGGTGTTTTTCAGGGTCTACGACACCTAAGATATCTGTGAGTACCGACACTGAATAGTTTCTACTTTCTGTATTCTTTGACAAATTATATAATATTTATAAGCTTAAAAATATGTTTGTGTTGTATTTTGCACATCCTCATAATTACCGTCCACTTCAAATAAGTTTAAATCATATTTTCAAGTTTTGAGAAAATTGAAAAAAACTATTAAAGAAAAAACCTGCATATAGAATAAATATTTTTGACTTATGTCATTATACTAACTGGGTAGGAACAGCATTGATCTTTTCAATTAAAGACTTATATAGAGGATATCAAACGATCTTCCATGTATTATCAAGTTTTAAGTCCCGGGTGAAATTTCCAGTTTCCTTCCTCACGATTCAAGGATTGTAGCCAGGTATTTTTTAGTACAAGCATTTTCGTTGGACCGTTTAGACCAATGCATAATAATACTCTAGGTAAATTATGATTTATATTTCCCCCCTTCTGTGTGCCCTCTGGGGTAATAAACAATTTTACCAGGTGGCCAGCATCATGAAGAGATGAATTAGTCAAAAAAATATGTTCACCAAAAAGTGACTTAGGCCATTACTTTAACACAGTGACAATATTTTAATTTGTTATTTCAATGAATTTTCAATTTGTTTTCTGTATTTGAAATGGGTAGATCATAAAAAAACTGATTTTCATTGAGTATTGTCATTGCTATAGCCTGAACGTGTAGGTTACTCCTTGTATCTGACTGCACCCATGAACCGGGTTAAACTTGGTGTATTCAGCTTAGTGTGCACTCACTATGGGTTAGAGCGGATATTGAAATTAAAAATACAGCTTTCATTCCAGTGATCTTACAATGCATGAATGAGTTTGATTGTTGGTTGTTTTATAACCTTGTATGCACATCTTCAATACCTAGACACAGTGGAAACAACTGATCAAACACACAGTGTTATATACAATGTAATTGTTTGTTTCATAACCATAGAACATGGTAGCATAACTGGTTAGACCGCTCTAGGCCATGGTTTGTACTGTCCTGTCTGTGAGAAAGTTCATATAAAAGATACCTTGCTGCTTATTGGGAAGAGTAGACCATGTGGTGGCAACACATTTCCTTTCTTCTACTAACATTAATATAACATCTGTTCAAGACTGACAACTCAGGAAACATGCTTGAACCACAATTGAATGTACGCATGAAAATAATTATAAGCCTAACCAACCATAAACATTGTTTGTGGGAAATGGCTTGTAAAATACTTCTTGCTGCTTATCAGAAAGAGTAACCTATGTGGCAGGAACAGGTTTCTTCTGAAGACCATGAATCACAAATACTGTCTGTTTGACAACTAATGGCACTGGTTAAAATCCCACGTCATAATCGGGTGTTGTTAAACAAACATTAATTTCCTTTTTTCAAAACCAGGCATACAATTCTTTAATACATAAATACAATGGAAACAGCCACATAAAGGAGTAGTAACGCTAAAAATTAGTTGAAAAGATGAATCCTAAAGGTCCTCTTACCTGGTACAAAGGTTCTGACACCTAGTATAAAGGTCCTCTCAAACCTAATATAAAGGTCATCTCACACCTAGTATTAACTGTCCATCATGATACAGCTTTATATAATTAGACAAATTGAGCACTTTTTTGTGTTCTGTAATGCTAAAACATTGTTTGTTTAGATTTCTTTGGCTTTTTTCGTTTTGCGTATGTGTGAGCCCAAGTTATTAACAATGACACTGTTTGATCCTGTACATTATTGCGCCTCCTCATTGGACCCAATTAATTTTATCAACATTTTCAGTTTTATTAACGTTCATGAAAATTAATCATGAGATGATTCTGTGGATATTTGCTTTCAAGTACCGGTAGATCAGCCATGCACAAAACTATAGAACAATGCTCTTGAGGCTGTCCACACTTTTTCCCCCACCACTACCTCCCAAAATAAAGCAATTTGGTAAAATTTGGTGATTGGAGGCAAATAATAATTTGGATATGAGCATGCCAAATTCATCAATTATAAAAAATGTTAATTTTTTTAATGAATCTGGATTATAGTTTTGAAATAAAAAATAGTTATTTGAATACCTCAATGATGTTTATTAATCTAAAAACATGTAACCGTGTATTTTCTGTGAATGATTGTCAATGACAATGTTTATTAACAGTGTATATTTTTTATTTCAGATATCTATACAAGAATAAAATAGAAACTATAGAAAGTAAAGTCTTTCATGATCTGCCAAAATTAGAACAGCTGTGAGTATGTTAGTGTTTTCTTATGTTAGTACAGTATGTGGTCAGAACAGTTTGGGCAGGACAAAATGGCCATGAACATGTAAGTCAAAACAGCCAAAGAAAAAATTCAAAACTGCCAATGAAAAAGGTTTTAAAAAAACGATTGAAGAAAATAGTAAAAATGGCCAAAAGAAATGGTCAAAATGGACAACACACACATGCACACACATACATTCACACACACACACAAACACATGCACCTATGCACACACACATGTAGTTATCTTTCTTGACACTTGAAATAAAGTATTAATATCATGTATCTTGGGCGTCTTGACTTTTTAAGGGCAGTTTTTACTTTTGGCAACAACAATTGTTAGGGCCATTTTGTACTGGGGCCCTAATATTACAATAATAATAATAATAATAGTGCAAGGTATAATAATTATATGATTATATTTTACTAAACATTTTGAAATATTTAACGAGCACATGTGTATAAAATGTCCACTGGTAGTATGGTTGTTATAGAAAAGATAGGTTGTATTTGTAAAACTGAATTGTTTTGTTTTTGAAGGTTTCTACACAGCAACAGAATAAAGAAGTTACCGAAGGGAGTGTTTTCTGAGACACACCATCTACACAGACTGTATGTATCAAAGTGAAAAAGTATAAAGTTTGTTTTATTTAACCCCACTGGAGCACATTCATTTTTATCTTATCATCGGCTATTGGATGTCAAACATATGGTAATTCTGACATATTTCTATAGGCTACTCTTTATGATAAGCAACTAGTGGTGTTTTATATGATCTTTTCCACAAACAGGACAGCACATACTATGGCCTTTGATGAACCAGTTGTGGATCGCTGGTTAAAACAGAAAATAGCCCAAACTGCAGATGGGTCCACTGAAACATGCTATAGAGAATATTAAATTAGGAGTATCATTATTTTCATCTTTCTATTTGCTTGTATGACCAGTTTGACTCCCATTTTGGTTTCAAGAAAAGAAAAGAATGTAGGACTGTTAATGAGTTGACTATTCTTTTATCTATTATACATTTTTTTGGTCAGATATTAAAATGCCTGAAAATGAAACCAGTTTATCTTTTTATGGTAGTAAAAATATATTTGATTTTTATTCCATCCTCCATTTTGATTATTTTCCTTTTAAAATCATTAATTTAAAAAAGAAAGAAAGTGTAACCTTAAATTAATTTAAAGTTAATGTACTGCCCTAGAAGTAAACAACAAACGAGAAAGCAAAATTAAAGGGAGGTAACTCCAAACTGAGATTGCAATTAAAGGAGCAGTACAGTTAATGTTAAGGTTTTGTCAAACAAGGTCGGGTCATATTGTTTAATGTCTACATTCAGAACCAGGCTGTTATAACAGATGCCATTTATAGTTCAAGCCATCCACTGCATCCTTGAGAGATATTAATGTTAGTAGAAGAGAGGAAACCCACTACCTCCACATAACCGTTCCTTTCCTAATTTATATTGTGATGTGAACATTGTTTTGCAGACGGCTTGATTCCAATGCACTGGTGTGTGACTGTGAACTGATCTGGCTGGCGGAGATGCTGAAGGAGAAACATGGCTACACTCAGGCAGCCGCCACGTGCGAGTATCCATCCAGCCTGCAGGGGAGGTCACTCAATAGCATCGCAAAGAGTGAATTTCACTGCAGTAAGTTACATTCATGTTTGTTTTAATTCATATACTGACAGCCATAGAAAATGCACACCAACTCATATCATTCGTGCGTTTTGGAGATTTTCAAGAATTCTGATCCCGAACAATAACATACTTTAGCACGTGAACAAAGTATGGTTTGACATGGTCTTCCATCCAGTTAATTTCATTTTACCTTATACATGTATTTCGGACCACATTTTCACAAAAACAAAAAATTAGCCAAATATATGAATACTGCAATTTCTATGGCTGTCAGTGTATTGTATAAAGATATGATTCTTGGTTCATAAATTATTTGTTATTTTCTAATGCACAATTGTTTATAGGGAACTTGATGGTTGTTTATGTGTCCCCAATAATGGGTAAAATATTTTGAAGTGGTCGGTCATCGGATCGATCCTTCTCAGATGACCCATCTACAATTTGTGCTATTTTCCATTCCAACCCGTGCTCTACAACTGGTTCATCAAACTCCATGGTATGTTGTCTCCTGTCTGTGGGAAAGTGCATATAAAAGATTCCTCTGCTTTTCAGAAAGAGTAGTCTATGTGGCATCAGTGGGTTTCCTCTAAAATGTGTCAAAATGACCATATGAATGATGTCCAATAGCCGATGATAAGATAAAAATCAATGTGCTTATATAAAACAAACTTTCCTTTTGTTTCATGAGAATGTTTATATCTACAATACAGTTTAATTTTTGTTCACAGACTCTTCAGATTCTGAAGGAGGTTGGTGATTATCTTAAGGGCTGATAAAAATTGCTTCAATGTCTTATTAATATCATTAAAAACTTGCTACTTTTATAAAGTTGCTGTTTTAGTTTATTTATTAATAACATTAAAACTTAATATACTACTGACACTAAATAAGGGAACAACTGATGTGAATGTAACTATCGTTGACTATACAGCCCACCTAAATGCGATGATGTCCTCTGAAAGGATGTGACCGTAACAGCTCACCATAGGTGGTGAGCTAGGCAACACCAGGGATGGACTGTGAGAAAATGGTGTTATACCGTGTTTACAGATGAAAAGGATAGGATAGAGGGAGTTACGATAGTTACATTAACATCAGTCGTTCTCTTATTTATTGTCGGTAGTATACTTTTATAAAGAGTTTTTGAATAAATATTGTTGAATTTTGTTTTATTAATAACATTAAAAACTTGCTATTTTTAATAATTAATGGATTTTTCAAAGAGATTTTCAATAAAATTATCATGTTTGGTTAATAATGTTAAAATTTAATAATGCTTTCAATCTTTTGTTAATTAAATAAACTATCGCTTTGCTATGATCCACTTTTTGCATCTCATACCACTAAGCTTAAATATTAAGAACAAACAAAAAACTAAGTATATTTGATTTAAACCTGCATGGCATTTAATGGTCAGCAATTTTAATCATTTGTTAAAGTGGCAGTGTCAGTTTAAAATTTTTTTTTTAACCATTTAGAATATATCTTTTATATTTGTTTGATGCGCACCATGCTCCATTCGTCTGATGCAACGATTTGCTGTATCGTAATTAGATTACGCGAAATAAGGTATAAATCTGCGATGCGGGTCGCCACTTGTCCACCATCTCTATGTCATAGCACTATTCACATGACCTAAATGTGGTACAGTGGGATCGTTGCTTCAGAAACATGGAGCATGGTGCTCATCAAACAAACGTACAAGTTGTATTCTAAATGGTTAAATATTTTAAAAAAACAAGACACTGCCACTTTAAATTACGGTTGTTTAAGTTATAGAAAAATCACACAAAAGTGTTTTTATCAGATTTCTAAATGTCACAAATATCTGAATGTAAATTTATCATTGTTCTTTGCATCCTTTCTTTTTTTCAGAAGTTAATGGTAACATTTTTAATCCTCTGTGTGTTAGGCTAACATGACTGTTACAAAACAAAATGGTAAACGATCCCATTTCTCAAGATATAAAAAAGAAAAAACAATTTGTGCATGAATCAATAATCAAGTTGAATCATTATTACTGGACATATATTTTTCTCATCATTGCCTGT
>JAUTWP010236413.1:0-14700 GCA_033042655.1 Cyathermia naticoides | reverse complement strand
TCGCTGTACTGCAGAATTATCTAGAATTTATAATAAGTTCTATTATTCGCTGAACCGCAGAATTATCTAGAATTTATAATAAGTTCTATTATTCGCCGTACCGCAGAATCATCTAGAATTTATAATAAGTTCTATTATTCGCTGAACCGCAGAATCATCTAGAATTTATAATAAGTTCTATTATTCGCCGTACTGAAGAATCATCTAGAATTTATTGCATGTTACAAGACCGTTACCTTGTTTAAAATCCTAGTTGGGCACTATTTTTATAAATAATCTATGACCAGTAATCAAGGCACTATCTGGGCTATTTTCCGTTCCATCCAGTGTTTCACAACTGGTTCATCAGTCCCTCGTATGTGCTGAGGTGTCTGTGGGATCCCTTGCTACTCATCGGAAAGAGAAGCCTATGTGGCGGCAGCGGGTTTCCTCGTAAAAGAAATGTGTCAAAATGACCATATGAATGACGTACACTAGCCGAAGATAAGATGAAAAAAATCAATGTGTTCCAGTGGTGTCGTTAAACAAAAACAAACTTTACTTTTATCAAGGCAGCAACTGGATTGCACTAGGATGACCCCCAGAAGTCTGGAGGGGACCGGGGCCATGCTCCTGGAAGAACATAATATAAAGATTAAATCCTGACATGTTTACGATATTTTCTGGATTAAATTGTTTCAGATTCTCAAATGGGCAACTGCCCTCTGCCCACGAAGGTTAATGCCTATTAAACCAGATAAATATCTATCAGGTAATGTATGTTATAATGCTAGTCCATGAGCCAAACATTTCACTTATTGGTATCACCTGGGTGGGCAAAGTCTAAAAATGTTTTTTTGAAAGCCCTATATCTATAGATAATGAAATCACTTGATAGACCTCCAGAACTCGCAGCTTAATGGTAGTATTACAATTTGAAGTAAGGCAATTGCGTGTCTTTAAATCGGTAAAATTATGGGGTAGAGAAAATGTAAACTGGCATTTTGATGGATCATTTGTGATAAACGGTCCATTGCTCATCAAGTGATTTCATTATCTGTTTTCAGAAGAATGTTTTTTGTAGGCTTTTCCCATCCAGGTGGTACCAATAGTTGGTCTGGCTCATGGACTATACATTGAACCAGAGGATCATTCAGAACTTACCGTGTGTTCTGTTGTACACTGAACCCAAATAACCAAGAGCTGACCGAAGATGTTTCACTTCCAGCAGGGTCTCTCTGTGACTAGATATCATCTGTTCCATTATTTCTCTCACAGCTTGCGACATTGACTTGTTCACGTTGTCCGTCACTCGTTGTTCAAATCTCAACACAGTTTCATTCACGTCCAGTTTCGTTTGGTTTAATTCCGTCTCGAGATCTAGTGAGAGATTTCTCAATCCCTGAGCGACATCCAAAATCCCGCTCACCATCCGTGTTGATAAATTGTCAAGTTCAATCAGTGTCTCCACGTGCATTGATTGATGACAGATTCCAATCACTGTGACCAACATAAGAACCAACGCCTGTCCAGCAACACCCATCTTCTAGACCCTCTTTAAAACCGACCAAACATTAACATACAATCTCCTTAAGATTTGACTCTTCACATAGATTCCTTTAGACCCTCTTTACAACCTACCCTCCATTAACAACCTTCCTCGGATTTCACTCTTTAAATAGCTTCCTCTTCGTTTAACTTCTAGACCCTATTTAAAACAGACCATACATTCACTCTCTTGTGATTCAACTATTCGCATAGCTTCCTCCAGACAATCTTTACAACCAACCATACATTAACACTCTTCTTAAGATTTCACTCTTCACATAATTTTCTCTAACAAACTGTCTTCTTAAGATTTTTTAACTATTCACATTGCTTCCTGGTGTTATCAAACTTATTCACATAATGTTCGTACGGAATTTCCATAAACTCAAGTCTGTGAAATATGGTTATTTTTATCAGAATTACTCAAGCATCTCCCACACACGACCGGTTCGTGAAACTGTTTCTGAAACTATTCCTGTTTCGTTTTCCACGACAGTTTTTGATAACCCGCACTTTTTGTTGTAACCTCTCTATTAACAACAGTGAAGTTGTGTTTTGACTAATGTGTCCTACAATGAGGTTATAACGGCTTTATAGCTTAACCATATAATGTTACTATACTCAACAAAACAAGAAACGGCACACATATATTTATACAAATACCTTTTCTTAGTTATCTAACCATTTAAGCCAGTGAACCAGTATAATATTAAATGATTACATAAGGAAAGTGTATATAAAATATCCCTTGCTGTTTATCTATAAGAGTAACCTATGTGCGCGGCAATGTGTTTTCTGTCTACTAACATTAACATCTGTTCTGGACGGCTCAGCAAGATGATATTTCTGCCCATGACAACGTGTTTGAACCTTATTGGATATAAGTAAAAAAATTAATTTAACCAACAATAAAATTAATTTAACCAACAATAAAATCAAACAACATTAAAAAAAAAACAATGTATCATTCCACAAGCGCGTTGGGTTTTGACTTTTGTGTTGGTGTGGCTCCATATTGTATTACGTAACATCTGCCCTCAAGACATTGGATACAGTACATGTAAAAAATGTATCTTGAGCATGGAAAATTATCTTGACTAATATAATAGTGTAAACATGTTACGTGTATTAAATCAAAATCAGTTGGTCGCTGTCCTCAATGGTTTATTGGTGTCTTATTACAAGAATATGTTAAATTAGTTTAACTTTAACAATATGCTAGTGATATTAAATAAACTGCGACCTAAAGAAACGTATATAAGTTTATGAATAATTATTTCGATGAAAGAAATATGAATATAAAAGGTTTTGGAAATTATACTTACATTAGCTAAACGTACATATTGAAAAGGCAGTTTATTACCGTTTATTTCCAACCATTGTGTTTTGAAGTGCTGTTTCTGTTATCATTCAGTATAAGACAAATACCTGCTGAATCAGCCCATTAAACCTACTATTATGTAAACTACGATATGTAGCCAACACATGCTATACCTCATTTCCAAGCAGTTCCCGATATTCCTTCAAAAGTAGTTTACAAGATGTGCACCATCTGTAATAATCACTTATAGACAAAATATATATGAGTATACGTCATAATTCCAAAACAATGTATAATTTATTTTATGGTAAATTACCCATTTTATTTTTCTGTCAACAAAAACCCCACACACCTCTATGAAGATCCAATGTTAAAGAGATTATCTACAGTATTAGCATTTGGGCTATTTTTTCGTACCAGTCAGTGGTCCACAACTGTTGTAACAAGGCTTGTCGTCATGTCTATGGCAAAGTGCATATAAAAGATGACTTGCTACTAAAGGAAAAAAGAAGCTGGGATTGTTCAGCGAAGACGTATTGCAAATAGCATGGCACCTAACAGTCACTGATTAAGGGGTCGTAAACAAAACCCAAAAGTCTCAGGTCAGTAAAAATTACTAGACTATTGATTCTAGGCTATACATTGTTAGTGTAGGGGAATATATTGAACTTCATTAATCTACACAATCATCATTGTTTCCAAAACAATTAACATGAAATTACCACGGATGTATGTATGTAATGAGTAATTTTACCAGTAATAAAAGCTTTAATATAATGTAAGGTAACAGATATAACCAAATCATATCCCCATTGCCAACTGTAGTAACATATAATATATTATTAAATAGCATTTTAAAAACAATTTGTCCTATAGATGAATGAAGTATGTAGCGATGAACATAAGTCTGAGGAGCGGGATGTAGCTCAGTCGATAGCGTGCCCGCCTTTGAATTGGTCGGTCGTGGGATCGATCCTTCTCGGTGGACCCAGCTGCAGTTTGGGCTATTTTCCGTTCCAACCAGTGGCCCACAACTTCTCAGTGGACTCATCTACAGTTTGGGCAGATAATTTCGTCAAAAGAATGGAGCGTCGTGCGCATCAAACAAACGTACAAAATATTATATTCTAAATGGTTAAATATTTAAAACAAAGCAGACACTGCCCCTTTAAAATGCAAGTGTAGATCCACAAAGTTGATCTACGTCATCACCAAGTCACTGCGTCACTAACATTTTTGATCATGCGCAGACAATTTTCCATGGCCATATTCGAAGGTGACGTCAGGCGCAGATCTAAAGCAAACATCGACAGGAAATTACTGATTTCATATCTTAATTGTTAACTTAAAACGTTGGTTGAATGGGGGAGGAGAGGAGCGAAATGAAAAACAAAGGGTATTCTAATGTTACGGTAAGTGTACAAATTTAATTTATTTGTCCACTTCAGCATTGAAAACTACGAATAACCAACCCACTGACAATGACATGTGGCGCGCAGAACTTAAAAACAAAATGTATCATTATAATTTATTTCAATGCATCTCTGTTAAAAAAACAAAACACGTGGGGTCAATAGCTTCTAAAACTTTTAGTAAAAGGGGGTCTCATTGGTAACACGGAATAATAGCATCAATGAAAACATGAACATTTCAGTCTCTCAAATTTGATCAGGGGGGGAGGAGTTATTTGACACCGCGAGAAATGTTTTACGGGTGCTGTGCGATTGCGCCTCTCAAACGGCAGTCACTGGAAAAGAGTAGCTTATGTGGCAGCAGCGGGTTTTCTCTAAAAAGAAATGTGTCAAAATTAACATACGAATGACGTCCAATAGACGATGATAAGATTTAAAATCAATGTGCTCTAGTGGCGTCGTTAAACAAAACAAACTTTACTTTTTATGATAAAACAAATTATGGTTTCATGTTTAATCTCCTATATAATCAGCTTTTCTTGTTTCCTCTTTTTCTAGATATCACACTCACTGATCCCTTGCTGCTTATCAAAAAAGAGCACCAACACTAGTGTGGCGGTAGCGGGTTTCCTCTCTTCTACTAAGAGCACCCACACTAGCGTGGCGGTAGCGGGTTTTCACAAAATTAAAACTACACTACAAATAATCACAAGTCACTTAGTTTCTACAGAGAAAAATAACTACTTAGCAGTATGTTTAATGTATGGTCAAAATGTCAATCTCGACTGATTCAAACCATGACCTTCGATTTGAGTCCATTTTTTATGTAAATAATAATCTCATTCAAGTTATAATAAACACGTAAACTTTTGAATTTTTCATACAAGAAAAACAAATTGAAAAATAGAAGCATATTATAAGCAACTTAAAACCTACAATGGTAACATTAAAATGCTTTCACATAATTGCCAGGTAAAATAGACAACAGAAGCTAATACACATGTAGCACTAAAATTAGAACTGATGAGGCACTCGGGTTGAAACTATCACTTGATGAGTATGACTGTCATTACCTGGAGAAGCCTGACTAGGATAAACAAACAAATGTTTAAATTAAATTTGTTTTACACAAATGTTGGCAGAGCACCATAAAATTCAACCACTAGACATCAATTTCTGGCAGTTCTGTTGTAGGTTGCAGTGTTGGTACAATTTCTATTCAATTATTCTTGCTTAAAAATTGTAAAAAAATGTTTTGTAATTTTCGGAATTGCAGGTGGTTCGGTTTTTCACGAATGCATTCAGCATTGTGTGTTATAAATTAATGATGGTTTATTTCAGTGATTTTTAAGAATTCTAGGTGACAGTTTTTATTGAATATCCCTTACACTGTGTACTAGTTTTATAAATTATGTATTTATGTATTTTTTGTTTAAATTCTGCATGACTACTTGTCAAATGCTCATCTGTATTTTTTTTACAAGTCATTAAGTCTTTGTCTATAATTAAGTGTGCTTTTCCAGGGTTTTGTTGTGTGCTAGTTTTATAAATTAAAAATGGTCTGTTTCTGTACTTGTTTTTTTAATTCTGCTGATTGCATCTTGTCAAATGCTCATTGTATTTTTTTACAAGTCATGACAGTTTATGTCTGTAATTATGTGTGGTTTTCCAGGGTTTTGTTGGGTGCCAATTTTATATATTTTTAGTTCTACTAATTGCATCTTGAGAAATTCTCAGTGTAAATTAACGAGTGTCTTGATGTCTGTAATTCTCTGTGTTTATAAATTAATGAGTGTCTTGATGTCTGTAATTCTCTGCGCTCTCCTCTGCTCGGTGGTCTGTTTATTCTTGAATGCTCCCTGCATCAACTGTCGCTTTGACTCCTGCAGTGCCATCATCCGTTCTTCAACCGAATCTTCAACTAAAAACTGAAGAAGAAAATACCCTAATATCATCAACTAAAAACCGAAGAAAGTAGTTTGTAGTTAACCACGCCACTAGAGCACACATATTTTTATCTCATAATCGGCTATTGGATGTTATACATATGGTGATTTTGACCCACTTCTTCAGAGGAAACCCACAGCCACTACATAGTGGGCTACTATAAGCAGCAAGGGATCTTTTACATGCATAGGACAGCATATACCAGTCTTTGATGAACCAGTGGGCCACTGGTTGGAACAGAAAATAGCCAAAACTACATATGGGTCCACTTAGAAGGATCGATCCCATGACTAATCGCTTCATATGCAAACATGCTATTGGTTGAGCTACATCCCACTCCAAAAACTGAAGAAATTATATTGTTAATATCTTAAAATAAAAAATAAAGAAGAACATATACTGCTAATATTATCACTTTCTAATATATATACAGCAAGTGATCTTTTATATGCACTTTCTAGACAGAATAGCACATACCACAGCCTTTGATGAACCAGTGGTGGATTACTGGCTGGAATGGAATATATGTAAATGGCTTATTGAGACCAACCCTTTCCCAAGGATATGTCACAAATATATATCTGTCAGTCATGTTATTTCAACCAATAATTCAGATGGGTGGGAGGGATGTACTAGTGATTTGTCATGAGGACTAGTAACTTTTCCGGGCTACTAATCAGCCAGGTCAATGGAAATACAGTGGACTCCCAACTAAACAAGATTCACTTGGGACCAACGAAATATGCTGGTTTTGACAGAATGGTGGTATAAACATATTTTATCCAGTGTTATTAGTACAGGAGCATTAGTCAAAATTATATGGGCAGCTGGAAAAAAAATAGAGAAAGCTGAATTTTTCAGTGAAGGTTTATTGGTGCTTCCAGAGTCATAATCCACAAACATTCCAAAAATTTGGCCTAAGCTAACCGCAGGACGGAAGAAAATCAAGATGGCCGCCATTTATCATTATGTGTTTACCTATAGTGGAGCAGATAACAAGATCAATCGTTGAAATGATGATACAAGCATGAAACTTGGCAGGAATATTTATTTTATGCCACTTAATGAGAAAAATGTCCTAGCTACTTGAAATTCCAACATGGCCACCATTTTCCAAGATGGTCGCCAGATGACCACCCAAAATGAGAACAGATAAAAATAACAACCTTTCAAAGAATTATACAAGCATGAAATGTAAAGAAATATTTATTTTAGGTATATTTGTGAGATACACGTATAGCTATTAGCCACTTACAAATCCAAGATGGCCGCCAAATGACCACTCAAAAGGTGACATTTCCCGATAACTTTGGATAGATTAGTCCGATTCAGTATGTCATGGTGGCGATTTATATGTTTTCAACACTGGCGAAACCGATTATAATATCAAAACACATGTATAATGTATTAATCCCTTACCTGCCAGGTGTGGCTTTGGTGCAACATTATTACTTTAGTATGCAGGTTTAGATTCACCCAAATGATAATCATATCATTTGGTCTGTTTTGTTTAGTACTTCCAGTTATTACTACGGTACTGAATTATCACTTTTAAATTTGCCGATGAGATATTTTTGTTATAGACAAGGAGTATCAGGCCGTCATAAAATTCTGTAGCTCAGTGAATATCACAAGGAATGGTCCCAGTTCTATAGCACTTTTTTCTCATTAATTGGCCATGAGAAAACGAGTGGGATGCTCTTTTTCCATGCCTTCACTGGTTGTGATGGTGTATCAGCTTTCAATGGCAAATGGAAAAAGACAGCATGGCAGACATGGAATGTATGTGATGCCCATCAAACACTGAGGAACTTTATTGTTAGGCAAGTCCTACAATTGATTTATTGGTTCATCAAAATGATAAATACACTCAAGAATCATCTCTAGCAAGGTCAAAAACCGATAAATCGACATCAAGATGAAATAAATCAAGACATCGCTGACGATTTCTATGGTTAAAAGTTTGTTTTAATATACCATGGTGGCCATCTTGAACAACATGGCTACCATGTTGAAAATCCACGTGGCTAGCACTTTTTTCTTGTCATGTGACCCTAAAGGAACGTTCATATCACATTTCATGCTTGTATCACCATTTGAACAATTCTGCCAACAAACCACACTTATCTGCTCCACTACTATGTTTGGAACTAAACTGAATACAATGCCATTTTAATAGTATCTTTCAAGTATTTAGAATACAGGAAACTCATTTATACCATAACCTAATGCTTTAGAGTGCTTATTCCTTACAAAGACTATGTATTTAAATTTAAAGGGACCCATACGTCACCACCATGGCTAGTTTTTTCTTATTTTAAATTAATGTATTACTCGCCAACAGGTATGTATATCGAAGGTTTCTTATCTAGGCTGTAACACCATAATATTAGCTGAATAGTATTAAGGAAAGATTGCTGAGGTATTTGGTAAGAGTTCTCAAAACTATTTCCTGATATTGGCACAACAGTAACTTTCGGGTGTTTGGCAAGAACACTTTTGGTGTTTTTGCATATCACACGATTTTGAAACAGTGCAGGTGGTTATTTGCTGAACTTAAGTTTGAGATGATTTTCCATATGATAGCTTTCGTAGCACACAGGTAGCCTGCATACATATTAGTGTTGGGTCGACTTTAACATTTTGGCCACGAGCAGTGGCAGTATTGGTGGCTGTCCCAATGGATATGATGAGTCATTTCATTTGAGTTTGATATCAGAGTAGTTTTGTCCTGTTAAACGTACATATGCTTTTATACCTAACTGTACTGCACAATCTGCAGTGGAACACTTTGGGGCGACAACCCATGTTGCAATGGTGACCAAGCGATCATGATAATCCCCACCATAGGCGAATGGTGGGTGGGAAGTGAAGTAATTGCTGTAAATGAAAAAGGTTACAATATGTCTGCCATCACGTGTTGTTGTTGCCCGCAGGTCTGAGTGTTGGTTACTTGTCTGAGAATGGACACCACAAATTGACTAATAAATCACATACAGGAACAGTTTGTGGTATTTCATGGACAACTTTGGCCTGTGTACTCATTGTAATACCATGACCATGTGTTAGACCTAAATGTACTTTAAGCATTCGCATCAACACTTGCTCGATTGTCTGGTCAGTAAAATCACAAGACCAGAACCTATGGTTCCTTCTAATGATCCAGTACCCATATGCTGTGTACTCACATTGGTCTTTGGGCATTATCTTGGACAGCTCTTTCATCTGGTCAAGGTATAGCCTTGTTGATTTGGCATATGCAGTATGTCCTCCAGAATGAAGAACCGGTATCATCTTTGCAACACAGAATAAATGTAGTTGCCAATCACCAGTGCGCTCAGCATGGATGAATAACAACAAGATACGCACCATCTTCATGTACTCAATCCATAGCTTCCCAGTTCTACTGGTTGTAGAGAGATCCTTCCCAAGATCAACCAATATTTCTGTGACTTCCATGATATGCTCACGGAGCAGTCTCTCTTGGCTGGATCCATCTTTGAGCAGCATCTGTTGTAGGGTGGTCAGTCTATTCAAGTCCACACTATCCAAACAGTTTGCCATACGAAGCATCTCTGAAACAACAGCTGCAGCAGAGAACATGATTGATCTAAGATCACGAGCATATGCATGACCTGTGAGCATGTGTTTGTCAGAATTTGGTGCATAGACCGTTTTCCACTGCTCTTGCAAATCATTATAACTCATGATGTTAACAATTGCAACCCATGTTTGTAATGTCAGATGATGCCTGGATAATCTCTAGGGCTTTAATGCATAAGGGGTGATCAAATGTGACAGATGACATACCCAACTGATATTTGTTAGGGACTGTACATAGGATAGGACTGAATATATAGTGTCTGGCTAGGTGCGATTATGATTAAGAAATGGGAGAATCTCAATTCTGCTGATATTCAACTGTCCTTGCCTGACTACTGTCTGATTAAATCCACTCCATGGTGGACATCATTTTGGGTCGGATACAAAATTGCTGACCATGCACATCATGTCAAGTGATGTACCAAGTTTAAGGATTGGCGGAGCAGGGTCAAGAGGTTATGCAAGGCCAATGAACACTTGCATGAGCTCTTGGGTGGTATTTCTGCAAATCTACCAACATTAACTGCCGACTGCTCTGTAGTTGAACGAGGACGATTTTGTTCAACATGGTCTCCAGCAGGATGATGTCATCAATGCCACCCATAGCATGCCATGCTCCACGTCGAGTCAGTGTGCGAAGGTCAATGTCAGCATTGTCAAAAACAAAATTGACAAGTGATCTCACCCAGTCATGGGTACTCTTTCTTATCAGTTGGCAACATACATCCTTAGCACTTCCCGATAGTCATAAGCAAACCCTAAACTGGTGAGAAATTCTACAAGTTCGCAAGACTCAGTTGAGATATACAAATAATGCTAAGAGAATTGGACAGAATAAAATATTACGGCAAGCATTAAAATAGATATAAAACATACACAGGTTTTTTGGTATCATTAATTCACAGAGATTCTGTACATGCTGAAAATAGAAAATACACGTTAATTTCTATACAAAAGGTGTATATTTCCTCTATGCTGAACCTTAATATGACAGTAACTCTTGTTCATGACCCAAAATCACAAAAATAAATTGCAGAAGTTAATTTATGATCTCAAAAAACCCTCATCAAGTGATAATCTATTCACTGTTGAAGTAGAAATTTCCCCCAAAACACGATTTTTACTATTATTGGCGGCCATCTTTGTTTTCTTGATTCCCGCGGTTAGCTTAGGGTTAATTTTTGGAATGTTTGCGGTTTATGGATCAGGAGGCATCACTTTACCATCCCTGAAAAATTCAGCTTTCTCTATTTTTTTTCCAGGTGTTACCCTAATGCTCCTGTACTACAATGTGCTCTTCTGGCATTGTTAAATAAAACAAACTTTTCTTTTGTATGCCAGAACAACAATCATATCGCTCGTAAAAAGCATTTCCAAACCTATTGTATATGAATAAAATATTGTTTGATCTAAGTCCATTGTTTGACGTTGGTTTAACTGGTGATGCGTGCAATCTCAAAATGACTGGCTTGGAATAAATTTCCACTCACAAACGATACAAGAGTAAACCTCCCATCCGATGAAGACAGGTCATAATAATTGCGTGAAATCAATGCGCCTGCCATCATCTCATGCACGGTGAAACAATCAAGAGACCCATACAGAGAAAAACAGCCTCTCATTATTATAAATGATCAATTTTCCTATGTCTTGCAAAACTCCGTGCAAGAGACAAGGCTCCCGCCATCTTGAGTGACAGAATGACACTTTCTTGGCAGAAGAGTTCCAAAGTTATTCTGCATACTGTGAATAGACTTTATAACCGAGACGTTTTACTAGCATTATTTTCCGTTCCAACTAGTGCTCCATAACTGGTGCATCAAATGCCGTGGTATATGCTGTCCTGTCTATATGGAAAAGTGCATATAAAAGATCCATTGCGGTTTATCGAAAAGAGTAGCTTATGTGGCGGCAGCGGGTTTTCTCTAAAACATGTGTCAAAATGACCATATGAATGACGTCCTATAGCTGCTGATAAGATACAAATCAATGTGCTCCAGTGGCGTCGTTAAACAAAACAAAGTTTACTTTTTTTTCTTTATAACCGAGACGTTTTACTAGCATACTGAGTCTAAATTTATTTCATCTTAATTTATTAAATTTATATATTAAAATTAAAAGTCCCCTTTTATTATTGTTATAATGTTTACCACTGTACTTAGTTTTATTAAAACAATATCCTTTTACCCTACTCCCCACCCTTTCCGTTCTGGGTAGGATGTTTTTGTGACGTAAGTACGTTAAACAAATTTCCTGGTCCTATCATAATTAGTCTCTATAATCCATACTCTTTACTAATATAGTGCCCAGGTGTGCTTGAACACGTTTTTGTGATGTAAGCACGTTAAAAAATCTTGGTCCTAGCATAATAAATCTCAATAATCGATACTTTTACTAATATTAACTGATCCCCGAAAGAAACGTTACCAAGTTCTGAGAGACTACTCAAGAAAAACCAAAGCATGAATATGCACCATTGAATTTTTAAAGGATTTTTTTAATTAGAATGATGGTTTGGTATATTGTGAACAAAATTTCATTCTCATGAACACATCTTTTGAACATGTAACATGTTTTGTTTTTTCTTCAGTAGTCTCTCAGAATCTTGGTATCGTTTCTTTTGAACATGCAACATGTTTGTTTTTTTCTTCAGTAGTCTCTCAGAATCTTAGTATCGTTTCTTTTGGGGGTCAGTATAGTAAAGTGCAGTATTATGATAATTATTACTGGAAGTTTTCAGTTTGTGAGGTTTGAAATGTATAAACTTCTCAAAATTCTCAAAATGGAAAAAGTTAAATTGTATGTCACCTTCGTTGCTTCTTGTTCCCCGTGTCACAAGTTGTAACGGGTGGGATAAACTTGAGGTTTTCATCACAGAATTGTTTGAGCTCCAAGAAATGATTTTGTGCACCACCATTTGTCCATCTGCTTAATTTATAAGTGACTCTTTAGGGCCTCTTGGGACCTTTCTGGGCTTTGTAACTCACGGGAAACGGAAGACTTACGATAGACCTCATCATATGAAATTAGTATTGGTGTGTCAATCGTTTCTCATGTTTACTTTGAGTGACAGGGACAAGGAGAGTCGCTAGAGGTCCCGAAGAGGCACCTAGATAGAAATTATACAGATGGACCACTATCAACAAATCATCATCGATGGCCCACCCGCATTTTTTCAGGCCACCGTCTTTTCATTGATGGTTTTAAAAGCACAATATCGTTCAGCTGCAGTGGCCGAGTGGTTAGGATGGTTGGTACTGAGATCTAATCTTAGTCATGGGACTTTTAATCTCGGTACCGACTCCAACCCAGAGTGAGTGCTCCGCAAGGCTCAATGGGAAGGTGTATCAACTTACACCGATCAGTGATTCCATTACTGGTTTTATAAAGGCCATGGTTTGTGCTATCTTGTTTATTGGGAAAGTGCATATAAAAGATCCTTTGCTGCTTATCGAAAAAATCGTTCTCCGTGGCCAAGTGGTTAAGCTATCGGACTTAAGACTTGTAGGTACTGAGATCAAAGTGTAGCGTGAACGGATTTTCTCTCTTCTACTAATATTAATAATATCTATCTCGGACGCAATGGATGGGTTGAACCATAAACGCCACCCAGGAGAGACGTCTGTTATAACAGCCTTTCTCTGAATGTAGACGTTATAACCATGACATGATGATTTGCAATAGCAATACTCTGCTACACTTGTCTCCCATGTTATATTTATAATGAGCATCATGGTTACACGGGGGTGTTAATTAGAACGAGTCGGGTTACGACATTTGATAGTCTTTGCGTCGTGTCCAGCATTGTGTCCAGTCCTTGAGGTTAGTGTCAGCCTGGCCCTCTATCAGGGCACGTGTGATGATGCTATATCATTAATTCTTTATTGGATTGTTCAATTACCAGACAACAATAACGAAAGACCCATTTACTGAGCAATAACATGTTAAAATACGTAAACAAATAATTCTTTCAAGGTACGTGTCTCCACAAGGTTTTTACATTAATTTAGTTTAATGCAACTTCTTTTGGTTTTTCTTCAGTAGTATCTCAGAGTCTTGGTATTGTTTCCAGTTGATCGTCGGTATAGTTTTTTTTTGAATGGATAAATAAATTTGTCTCAAGGCAAAACAGTATCACAAATTACGGGACTCGCGAGACAAATCCATTTGCATCCGGTCGCCATTTTTTTATGCAACCGGATTTTACAAAAAGTTATCTCTAATTTTATTTATGTTTTTTTCAGGCAATCATTATATGAAAGTGAAGGCCGATCAGAAGCCTAATCACACCTCTAAACAATGCAATACACTGTCAGCCAAACCTCCGCAGCCTGCATCCAAGTTCGAATATGGTGAAAAGGTTTTTGTAAATAGTCCCTACGAACATGCAGTCCCATCACCCACAGATTCCGCATGTTCCTCCTCCTCAGAGAAAGAGTCCATATCATCGTGCAAAGAATCGACGTACACTTCACAGAATGATATTTACCACAGTACAGAAAGGTTAGTTTATAATAATATTATATCAATTTGTTCCTACACGATTCATTTTATTAAATTTATACTTTTTGTCTTCATATCTTGTTTTATAGTATAATATTATTTTCTTCTCGTACATTCCATTTTCCCATACTTACCATTTTGTTCCAGTATATATTATTTTGTTCCAGTATATATTATTTTGTTCCAGTAAATATTATTTTGTTCCAGTACATATTATTTTGTTCCAGTATATATTATTTTGTTCCAGTACATAGTCTGGGACCCAAGACCCAATTTTTGGATTTTGGCGTGACCGGATTGCTATAGTTTTGTTTCCTCTTGGATCATCTAAAGTATGGTCTGGGCCATTAGAAAAGTAATGTTGCACCTCTGGAACGAATTGCGAAA
>JAUTWP010236302.1:0-14701 GCA_033042655.1 Cyathermia naticoides | reverse complement strand
AAAACATATTCGGTGTAACAAATTTTCTTCTAATAGAGGATGGTAGTATCGTGTCTCAAAATCTCTGCTACATACGTCAAGGCTAATATACGGAACGTGTATGTAGCATTGATTTGTGAAGATGGACCGTACCAGCCTCCGTGGCCGAATTGTTAAGCTATCGGACTTAAGGCTGGTATGTGCTTAGATCGAATCTCAGTCGAGGCATGGGATTTTAACTCTCAGTATCGACTCCCACCCAGCACCGTGCACCCAGAGTGAGTGCTCCGCAAGGCTCAATCAATGGAAAGGTGTAGGCTAACCACTTGTAAACACCTACCAGTGGTTCCATAACTGGTTTGACAAAGGTCATGGTTTGTGCTATCCTGTCAATGGAAAAATGCATGTAAAAGATCCCTTGCTGCTTATCAAAAAAAGAGTAACTACACTAGTGTGGCGATAGCGGGTTTCATCTCTTCTACTAACATTAATATAATTATCTGTCCCGGACGCCAGTGGATGGTTTGAACCATAAACGGCGCCAGGGAGATGCATCTGCTATAACAGCCTGGCTCTGAATGTAGACGTTAGACGTCATGACCAGACCTGACCTGATGGACCATTGTATATTTGAGGTCCAATAGCCGATCCTAAGATACAAATTAATGTGTTCCAGTGGCGTCGTTAAACTTTACTTCATGAAACAGGTCACGGCTTGCTGAAACAAGTTCATAAATGTCTGACAATGTGAAGCAAGGAGGTGCACATAGTTGGACTGCGGTCAATGTCTTAATTCACCACTATGGAGGCAGTAGGTATACGCGGGTCTGTTTATTTGCTCTATAACACAGCGCGGAACAAAACAACTCGTCCCAGAGACCTTTTACATTAACCGACATGTGCCTGACATGCCTAACTGACGCATGGTGTGCAGAGCGCGCAATCATATCTAAGAGAAAATCATTATTTCCTCTTTTCTCGCCTTCAGTCCGTTCAGGTCAACAACCCTTGAAGGCCCAATCTTGGACTTGGGTCAGTATCCTGTGAAAAGCTGAATTTTTGGCTGTTTGAGGTGAATGACCGCGGATGATGCGTTTCTAGACGAGATACAAACTCTGGAACTAGCCTGTATGAAAATGTTAGAATGATAAGCCTATGTGTTATACTGCGCAGAACCATAGCAGCAGATGGCAATTGATTAAATTATTAATGTAACCTTTTCAATAGCCCTCTAATTATCCTTATTATTGGTAAATTTATAAAAACAAACCACAAGGATGCTCAATACTTCAAAATAAGCATCTTGTATTAATAAATTAACTCATAATAAGAATAATCCCAATAATATTCTTGACCGAATTAAATTGAATGAAAGATGAGAACTTTCAAAAACCATGTAGCCTACACCCTCAAATGTTTATAATGATTATTATACAAATATATTGTTAATTTGTTTACAGTATTACTAACCGAACTCTGTCTCTATGCGCGTGGAATTTACGAAATGAAGGTGTTCTAGCAAATCCACTCTACACAATATTTATATTTTGAAGTACCGTAACAAAGATGGTAAATTTAGAATCCAAGAAAACTCTCTAGGCCTATATGTCATATAGCCTACGTGTTTTTTAGAACTCATTCTTCAAATAGAAACAAGCATACTCATACCACGACTGATATTAAAAAAGTATGGCCTAATATCTTAATTACAATTTAATTAATGTGATGTAATTAAAGTGCTTAAAATACAATTTCGTGGCGGAATTACAGAGAATATATGATGCAAAATCATTTGCCTGACTAGAAATTTAAATTAGTTTGAATTTGAATGCATTATGATTAAATTATCGTTATACCTTTTGTTTTACTAAAAATAAGTTTTGAAAAACATACAGTAACACTGTGTAGATGAGCAGAAATACGAGACAGAACAGTTTTCTTCAGAGCTTTACATGCAAACTGAAATTATAATTAGAGCCTAAAAATGTACAATAACTCTTATAAACTGAAAGTAAAGTAATTTACACAATTATTTTGAAATTGATTGAATTTGTTGTTTAACAACACAAAAATAAATATCGGCTATTGGACGTCATTCACTAATTGTATCTAAAGGCCTATATAAATTAAAAACCAGTGTGTTTATAGGCCTACTATATAGGCCTATTATATAAAGTAAAAAGCAGTGTACATATAGGCCTATGGGAAAGAGCACAACAAAGACCCGCTTATAATTGAAAAACTAGTAACGTGGAAGCAGCAGGTTTCTTCTGTGACCATGTAGGTCTATTACAAATGCTGTATATTTGACACATAATATTAAACACTGTGCACCAAGGTCTTATTTAACAAAGATTCTTTTTTCCCCTTGCGATCGTAGGTTCAATAAAATAATAATAATAAAAAAATAAACCAAAGAAATTGAAGTGTAGACATTATAATTTTGATACCTAAAGAATTTTAAAAAACGTGGTCCTTTAAAACATTTATGGTCACGTCCTTGAACCTGTAAAACTGCCGAACAAACATGTTGAAAAATCAATAGCCCGCACAGCAGTATTCAATTATTAACCGTCAGAGCACACGCAGTAACAATGCTCTAAACGTGATTCGTACACACTTCACCTTGGAATGTTTCAGTATAAATTAAACTATAATACAAGTAATGTAATATAAGTAGACGTATTGTACATAATGGTGGCTGGTATTTTTTGGTATGGGCTACAATGGACTGTCTAAACCAGTATTCTTTGTGTAAACCAGCATGATTTCAAAGTCCCATCCAGCTACTTAACACTGGATACAATCTGTCTAAACCGGCACTCTCGAAACCAGCATATTCCGTTGGTTCCAAGTGAATCTGGTTTATACAGAGTCCACTGTATATAAAAAATAACCTGTTATTCGCGGTTTGTGCACAACACGTTTCTTTATACCGGTGTTACAAATAGATTCTATCACTGCTTATTTTCAGCTTAATTAACTTGATGATATGATAAGCATAATATTGGGTGATGTGTAACCTTGGCGTGGGTCATATCTGTGCTTATTTTAGCTAATTAACTTCATAATATGACTACTAGTATTGTGTGGTGTGTAACTAAAGAGGGCGGGTCTTTCTCAGGAGGAATCCTGCCCCACAAGGACTCAAAAGGAGTCGGTCCTTAATTATTTACTATTTAATTAATTTATAATAAACATAGGCCTATATATACACACCAACGAAGGTTAAGGGCTACCAAATTACCAAATATTTTAATTTATAAAAAGAAATATTGTTATATTTTTACCTTGTGAAAGATAGATTCAAGAAGTTGACAGGTATTTTATGAGAAATGACAAATGATTACTATTTTACACACAAGATGGCATGTAGAGCTAACCAGTACCCTACTAGTATTTGAGTAATGTACATGCATATACACCAACAAGAGGGGGATATAGTTAAAATTGGTAAAAAGTTTGTTTTATTTAACGACGCCACTGGGGCACATTGAATTTTTTAAAATCTTATCATCGGTTATTGGACGTTATTATTATTATTATTATCATCGGTTATTGGACGTTAGTAAAATAGGTAGAGTGCTCACCAGAGGTTGTTGCATTAAAGGATTAAACCTCCTTGACAACCATTCTCTGATTTGTTTTCATCTATCCCAAACAGTACTCCACAACTGGACATGGGCTGTTGTAGCCTATGTGTTAACCTTTCTCTGGGATGATGCATAATATAAACAAATCCCTTGCTACCAATGTGAAAATTTAGGTTTCGCCCGATACTGCCAGAATGCTATGTTTGATGTCCAATAGTCGTTGATTAAAAAATAATCAATGTGTTCTAATGACATTGTTAAATAAAACTATTAAATTATCATTTCCAGAAAAATTTGATTTTCCTGTCAGTTGATTTGAATGGGCACGCAAGCTTTTGAGGGATGTGTTTCAACAAGATTTTACATACGTTCTGTTAACGCTTGAATGAAATTATGATTATAATAGAAAACAATGATCGATTGGGTAGTTATAAGAAAAGTTGGTCCTACCGACAAAGACAATCGAACCCAGAAGTTACAGAACTGGAATTAGATAGAATCTCATGATTCTGACACAATTTTCTTTAAAGAAAACCTGTTATTATAGCCTACATGTACATGTAGTAGGAAATATTTCCTGTGACAGTCTTTGTGGGATTTTGCTACAGTTAGGCTAACGCTTGAACCATTAATTGTAGGCTATAATAGGAAGTGTTTCTGTTCGAGCTATAGAAGTATTTGGTAGCTCATTAATTAGCAGATAATTAAACTTTCTAAAAATAGCAATCAGTCTAAAGTGATATATAACGTTACAACATATATTGAACATTTGAAATGAATTTAATTAAAAAAAGTGGTGTGCAACTTCATTCGGCTAAGGAAAAAGGAACGTTTAATAACATCCTTTAATCAGCGGCTGTTAATAATCAAGACCATTATCTACAAGATATGGTCTTCATAAGAAACCCCATTGTATGATTATTTACTTTTCTGTTCCAAACAGTGCACTACAACTGTACAAAAAGTCATGGATGTGTTATGTTGTCTGTGGTATGATGCATATAAAAAATTATAGTTCGCTTTCTACTAATAGAAACACGTAGCAAGTTTCCCAGAAATTTTCAAACCACTAAGTGGAACATAAAAATAAACAATCATAAAATGGAGTTTCTTAGAAATACCATGTCTTGTAGATAATGGACGATAACAAACATCCGCTGATTAAAGGATACTAGTATTAAACGTTCCTTTCCTTTAATGAAAGTTGCACACCACTTTTTTTTTAATGCAATTCAGTTCAAATGCTCAATGCATATTTAATTGTAACGTCTGTGTTTAATCCGAAAAACTGATGGTACTTAATTCGTTCTAAATAAATATAGGCTTGATAATTTGAATGTAAAAAAATTCTTGTGTTAAATCACTATCATCTAAGAATTTCTGTGACTCCCTCAGAATTTCAATCAAATTTATTTTTTACCATTTTTAGAAACATTACATTTATTAAAAAATGTATTACTAGTATTAAGAAATTTTTATTCAGTTTAAATATTACATTTTATTTGTCAGTTATAAAGGCACAGAATTTAAAATTACAACTCTAAAAACACAATGTATTTGTTTAATAAATATATATTTATTATACATGAACTATAATACATATTATATACACACATAATGATGAATTATATGATAAATCTAAACATTAACCTTAAAACAGATATCAGACTCCGCAATGGTGGACTTTTTTTTATCAGTTTCAATTACGTAACTTGCATCAGATAAGAGGATTGTTCATACATTTATCATCTCCAGCCAACAATGACTTCTAGGTTCAGTGAGGGGGATGTTTATAGGAACTGAATTAGGGATTTCCATACAAAGTAATTTTCAACATTTTCACAAGCATACAAACTACACTTTTGATCACCACCTCTCTCTCCTCTAAAAGTGTGGCTATGTAATCCAGTTAGACCTTTTTCATTTAAAAAAGTGTACGCTGGCTCGCATGTACGGTTTGTATGCTCTTGAAAATGTTGAAAATTATGGATGGTCCCTAATTTGTGTGCACGAGTGTATCAATTCTAGTATCAACCAACCTAGAATGAGTTCACTGAAAAGATGGGTACGTACTGAATTAAAAGAGCACCAGACAAAACACTGAGGGTGGGTGGGTGTTCATCCTAATAACTCCCATCTAGGATTGATACATGTATGGTAGTTCATCAAAGTAAACATCTACTATAAATGAAAGATAATAAATAATGACCCAAGAATTAAAATAAAGTAGACTGTCTAAACCAGCATTATCTAATCTGAATTTCTGTGTAAACCAGCATGATTTCAAAGTCCCATCCAACTACTTAACACTAGATAATCATACAATCTGTCTATACCGGCACCCGGGCTAAACCAGCATATTTTGTTGGTCCCAACTGGATCTGTTTTAAACAGAACCCACTGTACATGTATATGCAATATTTTTGTAAGGAATTAATATTAATTTATGATCTATCTTTGTAACTAAGACTTGTCTCTATTGTAAATTCTCATCAGTCCTATAATTACAAACATGGTGGCTGAAAATGAATGTGTGTGACTTTCCCCACTGTATCTAGCATTATGACTAACATTCAAGCTAAAAAACGTTCTACACTACATGAAGGGCTTTCAAATTGTTTTGAGTAGAGGGGGATTAGGTTAAAGGTTAAAGTAGCAGGCAACATAATGTTTTGGCATCATGTAAATAGTATCACAAAAAACTATATACATGTATTAATATATTTTTCTATTGAGTAAATAGTAGCCGGTGCAGAATGCCCCTGTACTGGCAGTAGCTGGAGAACCTGCTGGCTTAATTTGAAAGTCCTGTACATGTACTAAAAATATAATGCTACTAAAATTCTAATTCACAAGCTTTTACCTAATATCATCCAAGATTTATTTCAATACAATATTTGCACAATGTTTACCCATTTTGACAATAATGCTGTTTACATATAAACTGATACACACATATAAAATGATACACACATATATATATTGTATATACATAAATAATAAATAAACTAAAAATATCTACAAAACGTTTAAAAAGAGTTTTGGACGAGTGTTGATTAATACTGACAATCTTTACACGCTGATAAACTTACATCACAATGTTAAACAAGAATGGAGAAAACAGAAAATATCTGACAATTTTCATATCAACTATCAATACATGTACGTATTATCCTGCAGTGTCTCTCACTGATAAGCCAAACTCTACATCTCCAGTCTCGTGTGGAGCATACAGAATATGTAGCCGTCATTTCTGAAGATCATTGATAACATAAATATAGTCAAACCTGCTAAAGTGGTCACCTGTCTTCGAAGGTCACCTTTATTTTCTCCCAAATTAGCTAATTTAGTACAATATAACCTGTATTAAACAGCCACCTGTCTTAAGAGGTCACTTTTGGTTACTCCCTTGGGTGGCTGCTTAAGACAGGTTTGACTGTATACCATAAAAAGAAATATCTTTGCGGGAAATATTCATGCGGAAATCGTGAAATCTAAATGACCACAAACTTAATTCCCTTCACAAATAGTTGCCTATGGTGTGTTGTGATTTAGCAATATTGTCCTCTAGATGTAACGTGAACATTTCTCCTGTGAATTATCTTGTTAGAGTCATAAATAGTTCCCTATGGTGTGTTGTGATTTAGCAATATTCTCCTCTAGATGTAACGTGAACATTCTCCTGTGAATTACCTTGTTAGAGGTAGCAATCGCAAAATATTAGCACACACAAATATTTCTTTTTACGGTAGAATACTTAGGTACTGTTGTGAAAGATTCTATAATTATCAATTTTAATCTGACATATTCATTCCATTATGATCTCTATTTTAAATTGCACATACATGTATATTATTTATTATTTGTTTTATTGTAAATATTCTTAATTGTTTTTAGAAGTTTTAATTACTGAAAGCAGTTATTAACAAAAATTACATCAAATTTCAAAAATATATTTGCCAAAAAAGAAAATATATTTATTTGAAATATTAGGTTTATAACAAACGGGTCAACAAAAAATTACATTTTAGTGCTTGAAATAAGGTTGATATCGTATAGGTGAAGCTGATCATTTGGTGAGTACATACAGTATTAAACACATGTCACGATTTCCCCAGTGTGTTAATTATAACATGTCCAATTAGTGAATTACCGACTGCAGATATACAAACTAATTGGTAACATGCAGCTGTCACCGTTAGAATGTTCTCATCTTTAAACATGAGCAGCAATTTACCATCAAACAAATTCACATGTAACAGGTGTTTTTTCACAAACAATAAACTATTTGATCATTTCTATACTTCGCTGCAAAAGTTTAGACTCGTATAGATTTTTGCATCAAATTTATCATTTATAAATGTTAGCTGCTACATATCACGTAATATTGTTTGAAAATCACATGTAGGCTATTGATAGCCACATACCCCAAAAACAATGACATTATAAGCATTATCAAAACATGTAATATGACAAAGGACCCATTTGGTTAAAAATGGCAAGCTTTGTATTGTGAGTCTAAACGTTTGCAGTTAAGTATATACAGTATTCAATGACCTTAATAAGAAAGGTTTTCTTAAACCTGTTGCATATAACCTTGAAATGTACATAATACAGGATTAACATACTAGTGAGTGGGAGGATTATTTTCATGGTATTAAGACAACATCTGTTACAATAATAAATTAATCCAGTCTCAAGCTGTAATACAGATATGTAGAGTGAAATAATTACTAGTATACAAAATTAAAGTTAATTTTATTTAACGACGCTACTAGAGCACATTGATATTTTATCTTATCAGTGGCTATTGCGTGTCATTCATATGGTCATTTTGAGACATTATTAGAGGAAACCCGCTGCTGCCACATAGACAGGACAGCATATACCACAGCCTTTGTTGAACCATCTGTGGACCACTGGTTGGAACAGAAAATAGCCCAAATTGCAGCTGGATTCACTGAGAAGGATCGATCCCATGACCGACCGCTTCAAAGGAATACACGCTACCAACTGAGCTACTTCCCACTCCTACTACTAGTATAGATACAGTGGAGATTACAAGCTGTTCTGAAAGAAGGCAGGTCACAAATATAAAAATTATCAAAACATTCAGATGTTTTATCAACAGTTAGAGCTGCTAAGGGTTGACAGAAGAAGAATAAACAACTGATAAATCAATTATGTTGACAACTGCACACACTTTAGAGAGTAACTAAAATGCGGAGATCCAACTGAGCAATTAGATTACAGATCTCAAATGTGAATCAAATTGACAGATACAGATTTTGCTGTCCCTATTTGTTGCAGTCTTGAAGGAGAACAGCAAGACATAATAGCAGGAGAAAGTGAAGGCCAGGTGTGACATAAAACTATTATCTGGACATTGAACAGTTTTTCACAATGGATTCAGTCTCCCATCTGATCAACAGAGGTTCTGTCTAAAACAGCAAACAAAGATCTAATAACCTGCAGTTTAGTCCTCATTCAGATGATAAACCAATTGTTTAAAGCAATTAAAAAAGTAAAGTTTGTTTTATTTAACGTCGCCACTGGAGCACATTGATTTTTATCTTATCATTCATATGGTAATTTTGACATATGTTTGATTTAGAGGAAACCCACTGCCACCACATAGGCTACTCTTTCCAATAAGCATCAAGGGATCTTTTATATAAACATTCCAATACAGGACAGCACATACCACAGCCTTTGATGGACCAGTTGTGAAGCACTGGTTGGAATGGAAAATAGCCCAAACTGGTGATAAAGCAATGAAAAACCAGGCTCTATAGAGTTGTTTGGCAGAGGCTGTCATGGATGAAAAATATTCACATAATAATTAAAAAACAAACAAGAAAATCAACACATAAATTGACACATGGGAATATAGTTGGAATTATAGGAAATATTTTGGTTGACTCAATATTTAGAAATTTATGTGTATAAAAATAAAAAAATACACTGAAAAAAACTATTAAACTTTCTCATAAAAACTTCTCCCTCTAAAGACTGAGACAGAAAACAGTTCTTCCCACAGCTTGACGCCTATTAAATATTCCTCACTTCGGAGCCAATACATAATAATTAAAAACAAAAACACCAACAACAAAATAAAAATAATTTTTTGGAATGTTAATGTTTTGTCAGAGAATTAATTTTAAATAAAATAAAATTACATATTAAACATTTTTTTTTATAGAAGGTTTAATAATCTATGGAATAAATCATAACACTGACACTATTTTGACATTTATTTCTATATGGAAGATCAAACAAATAAAGGTTATCTAGATGTGTTAATGCTTCAACATAACAGCTATATTCATATTTTATGATGTAAAAAAACCTATTGATTGTCATGTTTGGTACATTTTTATATGGATTTGTCAAAAACTGAAAAGCCTATAATTCATTCTTTAGTTGTTAATAGATATGCCAAATATTAAATAAAATTTGTAGGGTATGTAAAACATCAGTAAAAAACCCCACCTAAAGCAACTGCAATTTTTGGTACTACAATTTTAGATAGAATTTCTAAACATTGGAAAAATTCAGTTTTATTCATAAAGAGTTGACAGGTAAAATCTAGGTAGGTTAGGTTACTGAAAACATGGATATTTAAGGCCTTATATTCATATGAATAATATTGTGGACTTGAAAACGTGTGCGAATTTGATATAAAAATTAATCAGATTTATGCAAGGTTTGTTTCATGGTAACTCAGTCTGTTGTGGCAATTTGCTACTTTGAAAATGAATTTACTTGGAGACTCAGTCTGGTATGACGTTTGATCCATTAAAAAATAATCTTTAATAAAATCTAAATTCTTTTATAAATGTTACTATCACATAATCAAATAACAGTTGCATGTACAGTATGTAGACTATAGCAGAACTATTTATAGCAATACATCTTGTTAGTTGCTGTGATACATATAATAGGCTCCTCTGACACTAACAATACTCAACATATTAAAAAATAACAATAATAAAAATATATATAAATATAAAAATATTGGGTACATGTTTTTTGTTGACCAAATATTTTTTAAAACTACCTGTGCATAGAAATAACATCAATGTGTTGACTCTTTGATTTCGGGAACTTTTCAAACGCTGAAGAATTTTAACAACAGTTACAATGCAGTTTTCAAACTAGCATGAGTGACAGTATAATCTAGAAATCTATCTAAAACTGATTTTTTGTAACCAAACTGGTGGATAACACTGGATATCGAGTCTCGTTTGACATTAAACATTTATGAATCCCACATCAACCTAGCTGATACAGACAGATATACTTAAACATTGTACATGGTTTACTTTCTACACTATATCTGTATCACCGTATGTTTTCTTTATCAATGTTTTTGTTGGAAGTTTTCAGTGAATTGGAATGTTTCAGAAATTACATAAACATTTTACCCATATTTATCAAACCAATGAACCTACTGGCACTCTGACCTCTAGTAGTGAATGTATCAAAGGTTTTAATTGGTTGACTGATCACCAATAGCTGTGCAATAGATGATATGATTGGTACACATTTTCTAAATGTATTTAATAAATGACATGAACAGTTTACAGATTTCTGTACTGTATTATAAATGCTTATTGGTACAGATTTACAAAAATATTATATTATTGGTCCACCGGATTCCAGCTAAAACGTAAACTTTTCAGTCGACAAAATCTTATTAGGCGTAATAAAAAAAAATGTTTGGTTCTGGTTACCCGACCGTCCCTAGATTTTTGGTGCCGACCCTAAACCTTTTTTCACCTGTTTTATTTAATAATCCATTAAAATCAATCCTAATTTTTGTCAACTCTAAACAACCAAGAGAGATGCCACGAGATCTGTTTAAGTCCAAGATTTCATTACCAGAACACTCACATATATAAAACCTACCTACCCTATTTATTTTGTGCATGTAACAGGAACCAAACAATTTTTTTATTTGGCCTTATTAAGATAGGGTTATTTTTAAACAGAAGATTTTATTGGTGAACTTGTTCTTGATCCAAATGGTGCAAGCCCGGTCCTCATGCGGATGTCTAGTTCTTCCTGCAACACCGATGCCCTCTGTTGTACAGAATTTACCTGTGACCTCAGGGACTCAATTGTATCTTCTAATTCCTAGAATAAACCAAAATCTCTCATTACTTGTAAATAGTTTAGTAAATATTTAAAAACTAAGAAATTCCACTGATATTCTTCAATTGAGCGTAAACCTAAGTTTCTGGTTTTATTATTCAAAGCAAAGTATGTAATCAAATTAAGGGAATATACTGTAAAAAGGGGGTGAGTCAGTAATGAGTATTACTTTTTAAGTTTTTATTATTTTATTTTTATCAACTAAATTTTAGATACTAAAATGATTTTTCTTTGTAGAATTGAGGGATTTTTTCAGAGGTTAAAAAGGGTAAATGCAGTATCTCGCAACATTGTTACAAAATAATAATAATAAAAATAGAGCCTACTCTAATTTTTAATGTGTAACCTACCTGTCTGACTTCAACAGGGATGAGTCCTCTCATTTTATCCTCGTAACTCAGCTTCAGTCGTGTTATCTGCACACACACAAAACATACTCTTAATTTACTATTTATTTTGTAATCACTATATTAGAAGAATATGATAACATATGATTAGTATATTTTTCATGAATATCAATATAAAGTATGTCACCTGATATCAAACTTAATTTATTCTCTAAGTATAATATTTTATTTCTTTTCGTCCAGCAACTTTTGATTTGTCCAGCAGACTTTAAATAAAATATTGGCAGAAATAGTCCAGCAAAATTTCATTATTTTCAACCCCTGATTTACCTTGGCTTCATGTTCGGAATCCTCTTTCTGGAGCTGTCTCTCGAGATTGCGTGTCCGCTGTCGGTGATTATCCAGCTCTTTCTGAAGACTCTAAAACAACAAAAACAAACCAGTGTGTAAAACAACAAAAACAAACCAGTGTGTAAAACAACAAAAACAAACCAGTGTGTAAAACAACACATAGATTACATTAAAAAAAGGAGACTTCAGTATGAAACACATCATAATTAGATTACATTAAACAAAAGTATACAATCCAGTACAAAAAATAACATAGATAACATTAAACAAAAAGTTGACTCCAGTATGAAAAACAACATAATTAGATTACATTAAAAACAAAAGTAAAATTCAGTATGAAAAACATCATAATTAGATAACATTAAACAAAAGTAAAATTCAGTATGAAAAACAACATAATTAGATAACATTAACAAAAGTCCTAAACTAAAATGTTGCTTGTTTACTCTCCAGCAATCACTGTCTACTCAAACAAGTTTACTACAACTGTTTTATGAGTATTTGTTTTCAGTCCATTCCATCTTAGTGATGTAGAGAAAATAATACCAACAGTCCAAAATGTTGGATTACATAAAATCTCATGTTTTTAACAAACACCAGCTCCTGCTGCAAAATAATATTCTGTTTATCCTAGATCAGTAGATGTGAGATGTAGGATTGACACTCAGTGTCGCGGTCTCATTTTGTATTGCATACAGCTGTACTGAAATTGTAAATAGATAGTTGTGCTGTTTCTAACATTGTATAGTATTATATAATTGCCTTCAATCTTGTAAAAAAGATAAAAGTGAGCAATAAATATTTAAATTTTAATAATCATATGCACATTAATGCTCTTAACGCAGATGACTGTGATACAATTTCAGCACAGTGATGTAATAAAACCATGGATTCTGCAAAAATACAAAATGAGAACGTGACATAGTTTCTTTTCTTTTTTTGGGGTCAGTAAAAAAAATCAGTTTTTAATAAAAAAAAAAAAAAATTACAAACCATGACAGTGGATGAATACTGTTTCTTCAAGGCCTTCCTGTCATCTTCACTGCGAGTATTGACCTCATGCACCGACTTATCTTTATTCTCTTGAAGTCTGTAACAAAAAGTTAAATCTTTAAAGGAAAGGAATGTTTGATCAATGCCACTGCAGCCGTGTTTAATCAGTGGCTAGACAGTCTGAAACATATGGGGCCGAATTTTTGAAGCGTGTTTTTTTCTATCATGCGTGTAAGAACATACATTTACAGTGCTTAAACAATTGGATTTAACAAAAACATGCTTCGTAAATGCAGACCATGGTATTTATGACAAATTTGTTCAGAATATTGAACCAGAAAGCCAATAATAGGTTATTTATAATTCCAATAAAATTTACTTAGATTTGTATACATTTTCACTTTATTTATTATTATACATGCCCATCATATCCACAAACAATAATATACACATATAAATATAAAATTAAAGCAAACAAACCGTTTTTTCTCATCTCGTAGGTGACTGATGGTTGCTTGAAGTTCAGACACTGTCTGTAAAAAGAACAAACCAATAACATATTAACATCTATTTTTCATATCGTTTTTAGTAGTGAAACCTCCATAACACTACGTTTAAAACTAGCAGTTACGTCTGTCATAGATTTATGTTTATGTGCAAAACTAGTCTTACACATTTTTGTGAATAAGGCCCCAGGTAGACACTGTGGCTACTCTTTTTTGATAAGGAGCAAGGGATCTTTTATATGCACTTTCCCATAAACAGGAAAGCACAAACCATGGCCTTTGTCAAACCAGTTATGGAACCACTGGTCAGTGTAAGTGAATACCCCTTCCCATTGAGCCTTGCAGAACACTCACTCTAGGTTGGAGTCGATATCAAGGTTAAAACTAACATGCCTCGACTGATTCGATCTTAGTACCTACCAGCCTTAATACAGTTCATTTTTTAAATTAAATTACCGGTATATGATAAGATCATAGCATGTTGGGTCCTTAAGATAAGTGTATGCTTAATACAGAGACCAACTAAGTAGGTTTAAATCCATTGATTGATAAATTTGACCTTATCACAACCTAACAAGAATAAGTGTGAATGTTTTCCATTAATAACCAGCAATTTCATTGTGATATTTCTAGAACAATTTTGGGAGCAGGATGTAACTCAGTCGATAGCGTGCCCGCATTTGAAGCGGTCGGTTGTGGGATCGATCCTTCTCAGTGGACCCAGCTGCAGTCTGAGCTATTTTCCGTTCCAACCAGTGGTCCACAACTGGTTCAT
>JAUTWP010236301.1:0-31502 GCA_033042655.1 Cyathermia naticoides | reverse complement strand
AGCTGGTAAAAGCCTAAAGGATGCAGTAAAGAAATAGTTGTTGCTTATATTGTCTCTAATTAAGCATGGTAAAGTCTAAAGTCTAAAGTCTAAAGTCTAAAGTCTAAAGTCTAAAGTCTAAAGTTGAATTAGTATATTTAACTAGAGACAATATTAAACACAACAAAAAATAATCAAAAAACGGGCTAAGCCCGTTTTTTGATTGACTGAATTTAATTTTAGCAAGAAAATTTACAAATACTTTAGTGTTACATAACACTAAAGTATTTGTAAAAAAACAAGTTTATAGTTCTTTGTGAATTTTCAGATTGCGATTATTTTTTATTCGTAATGTTCATAAGGTTAATTTTTGATATCACTGTGCAAATCAAAATTAAAATGATCGGAGTAACTTATTATTTATTTGAATAACTTCTCTTTAAGTAAAAAATGAAATAAAATACTTGTAGATAAATTTTATAATATTACTAGTTCTTTATTTAACGGCGGGTTGGAAAAATATACTCGGACATTGAATGTTGGATCCATAAGTTCTATCATGTAAAAATCTGGCTTCTTTATTATTTTGAATCCTTTTTGCGATAAATATTTTTCTTCAAATTTTTTGAAATCGGAAATAGTAAAATCGGCATCACCTCGTTCAGGACGGGTAGGGTCGGGAATACGAATTTTTAATAATTTTAAAGTTCCAGAGACAGTTTCTAAGTCATTGATGTGAAATAAAAACCCAGAAGGGGTCTCCTGAATAACTTTTCCAATTTTGTTAGTAACCTCGAGAAGCTCCTGATATTCTTTCTCTATCTGTGAAAAAATACAAGCATAGTTTACTGGAGCGTCAATCTCATCCGTATGTTTATTTTTCAATTCAGTAGCCTTTTCTACGATCTCCCGAGCTATTTTTTGTAATTTGACGGTGGTCATTTGAAATAATAAATAATATATGTTTATTCCAATCCCATTGCTTTTTTGGCTTTGGTGATATTTTTTTCGGCTTGAGTTATTAATGTTGTTTTGCTTTGGGCGAAGATTTCTAAAATTTCTTTGTCGGAAATGCTGTTGAATTTATCTTGGATTGGTTTTAAGTATTCAACCATGGCTTCGGCTAAATCTTTTTTGAAATCGCCATAGCCTTTATTTTTATAATTTTTAGCTACTGTTTCGGGTGTACGGTCCGTAATGATAGAAAAAATATTTAATAAATTTTTTACGCCAGCCTTTTCTGGAGCGTCGCTGTAGTAAATTTTATTTTCGCTATCAGTTGTGGCTTTCATAATTTTCTTACGGATAATATCAGGTTCATCAAGAAGTTCAATTCGACTATTAACAGCTTCGGCTGACTTGGACATTTTCTTTAAAGGATTATCAAGGGCCATTATTTTTTTGCCACTCTCAGAAGTGTAAATATTTGGGATAGTAAAAACTTCTGCAAACTTTTTATTAAATCGTCTAGCTAAAGTTCGAGTAATTTCAATATGTTGAGTTTGGTCTTCGCCAACCGGTACAACATCAGCATTATAAAGTAAAATATCTGCTGCCATTAATACCGGATAATTTAAGAGTCCAGCGCCAACACTAATTTTTTCTGTAGCACCATTGCTTTGAATTCCTGACTTGTCTTTAAATTGAGTCATTTTAAATAATTCTCCAGTTTTGGTAATTGTATTTAGCAACCACATTAACTCAGCGTGCTGAGGAATGTCGGATTGTCTGAAGATAGTTACCTTTTCGGGGTCAAGTCCGGCAGCGATGTATAATTTTGCTACTTCAATGGTTTTTCGGTTTAATTCTTTAGGATCCTGGGGAACAGTGATGGCATGGAGGTTAACCACACAACAAATGGCATTGTATTCCTCTTGAATGTCTGCCCAATTTTTAATTGCTCCTAGATAATTTCCCAGGTGTAAATTTCCCGATGGTTGTACTCCAGAAAAAAATGTTTGTTTTGACATATTGTTTTAAGTTATCGCTTAGTTTATACTTAAAGTATAGAGGAGGAAGAGAAGAAAAACAAGGGAAATAATTTCGAATTTCGAATTTCGATTGAAATTTTAATGAATTAATGTTTTAAAAAGGATGACCGCCTTTTGTTTATTGGGCAAAACATTTTTAAAAATTAGAAAATTAGTCATTCAATTAAAATTCAAAATTCTAAATTCAAAATTCTAAAATGGATTACAAGACAGAAGTTATTATTTTAAGATCATGGAAGAGTAAGGAGTATGATAGAATATACTCTGTTTTTTCGCGAGAATATGGAAAGATGCGAGTGGTTGGAATTGGAACTCGTAGGCCAAAAGCAAAACTTGCTTCTGGTTTGGAACCTTTCACACGATCAGATATTTTTTTAGTAAAGTGTCGTTATCTGGATCGAGTGAAAGGAACAATTGTTTTGAGACAATATATTGATTTCAAAAAGCATTTAGACCATTTGATTGAAGGACAGCGAACAGTTAATATTTTGGAAAAACTTTTGCCTGATGCTGAAGCCAGTGAAGTTGTTTTTGTGGCGATGAAAGATTATTTAAAAATATTAAATAATCTTTCTAAAAAAGATAAAATGGAGAATATTGTTGTGGAAAGGAAAAATAATAAACAAATGGTTAGTCAATTGGCTCAGTTGGCTTTAATTTGGAAAGTCATTTATCATAGTGGATATTTTCCCAGATTTTATAATTGTACCTATTGTAATAAAAGGATAGCAGAGCAAGACAAATATATTTTTATTTTGTCACAGGGGATTAGTTGTGGTTGTCGGGTAACTCATAATCATAATTTACAATTTACTTTGGACAAAAATGTTATTAAATTAATTAAGTTTTTAGTAACCCAGGATATTTTGTTGGTGGAAAAATTAAAAATAAAAATTGGAACTTTGCAGGATTTAAAGAAATTTACTAGGTTGATTTTGGAACAAGTTACGGAAAGGAAAATTATTTTATAATATAATTTCTCACAGGCCTATATATCGCTTCAGACTTAAAAGGATTTATTTCCTCATTGATGTTGGCCTTAAAAAGATTAATTTAGATCTACGTCCAACGTATCATTCCGAAACAAACCCTTTAAGTCTTCGCTTGGGTAGATTTATATTGGTGGATGTGGAAGTTATTTTATGATGTAAATTCTCACTGGTCTAAACGGACGCTCAGATTAAAAAGCTTTTATTTTTTCATTGTGCTGTGCTTTAAACGATAAAGTCCAGGGTAGCGCTTAGCAGCGTTACGAAATAAAACTTTTTAAGCTTCGCTTAGCTGAGCGATTTCTTAAAAACTTGTTTAGGGGTGTGAGGAATTATTCTATAATTAATTGAAGAAAGAGGTTTTTTTTGGTATAATAAAGGTGATTTGAGTTTAGCAAAATCTTATTTAGGAATAAGTTTAAAGGATAAAATTAAAAATTAAAAATAAAAAATGAGATTAGGAGAAATATTAAATAAAATTTTTAGAAAGAGAAATCAGCCTAGCATAGAAGAAAGAGAGATGGCCGAAGATATTTACAAGCCATTGGATGAGCATCGTGTTGACGAGGAGAGTCGCTTTAAGGAAGTGGAAAAACATATTTTAGCTGAGCAAAGTGGTAGAAAAAAAACTTGGCGGGAAAAAATACAGTTTAAAAATATGAACATTGCCTTGGCGGTGGTTATGGTGGCAGTTGTTGTTTTGGTGGCACTTTTTGCTATTTTATTCATGAGATTATCTAATAGTTCTTTTAGGGAGGAAAAGGTAATGGTTTCTATTGTTGGTCCGGGGGAGGTTTCAGCTGGTGATAAAATCTCTTATGAGATAACGGTGGAAAATAAAAATAGAGTTAAATTAAATGATGTTACTTTACAAATGAAACTTCCTGGTAATTTTATTTTAGATGATAATCCCTTAGTTATAGATAAAAATCTGTCTGGGGCAAAAATAGCCATTGGAGAAATGAAAGGGCATAGCAAAAAACAATATAAAATAAATGTAGCAGTTGATTATGATGATGACCAACAGATGGTTTTGAAAGCAATCGCCAGATATCAACCTAGTAATATATCTAGTTATTTTCAGGCGAGTAATTTGAAAAATATTAAACTAAAAAAAATAAATTTAAATATTTTTGTGTCAACGGCAGAAACTGTGAGTAGTGGAGAATTATTAACAATGGACATTATTATAAAAAATGATAGTGAAGATGATTTCAATGATGCGATTTTAAAAGTTGATTACCCTGAAGGTTTTGCCTATGAAAGTAGTTCCAGGGAGGTGTTATTTGATAAACAGAATGAATGGTTAATTAGTAATTTAAATAAAGGAGACCAACAGAAGGTAACAATAACTGGGAGGGTGAGTGGGCAGTTAGATGCTATCAAGAGGTTTAAAATATTTTTATTAAAAAATCAAAGTGGCAAAACAGTTTTGACTAGGGCAGAAAAAAGTTTAAAAATTGTGCCGAGTAAAGTTTTGTTAAGGCAGGTTGTAAATAATAAAAATGTTTCCCCAGGGGATTATTTGCAATATAAAATTTTATTTAAAAATAACAGTATGACGCCTTTGCGTAATTTAGTGTTAAAAGCTTATTTGCCAGGAAAATATATAAATAGAAATAGTGTGGATACAAAATATGGTTATTATGATAGTAGAGATAATGTTATTACCTGGAGAGCGGCTGATATAAATCGGTTATCTTTATTGGAGCCTGGGGCAGAGGGGGAAGTTGTTTTTCGAGTGAAAATACAAGATAAAATTTTACCAAAGGACAGGGCAGATAAAAATTTTTATACCTTGGCTCATTCAGAAATTGAAAGTTTGGATGTTGATTCGCCAATATTTGAAAATAAAAAAATAGTATCAAATAAAGTTAAGACGCCAATTAATTCTGTAATTAGTATAGTGGCCAAAGCGAGTTATTTACCAACCGAAGGTGATAATGGAGAAGGGGACAATATATTAAAGGTAAATAAAAAAACTTTAATAAAAATTCAATTTAATATTTTTAATACAACTAGTCAGCTAAAAGGTGTAAAACTTCTGGCTGACTTGCCTTCGGGAACTAAATGGGAGAGACAAATTTATCCAACAGGAGATAATCTAAAATTTGATATAAATAGTAATAAATTAGAGTGGCGATTGGGAGTTGTTGATGTGGGAACGGGATTTATTTCTCCGCCAGAGAAAGCAGAATTTGTAATTAGTGTTACTCCTTCGGCAAATCAAATTAACCATGGTATTGATTTGATAAAAAATATTGCACTGGGTGCAAAAGATATGTTTAGTGGTAATAATATAGGTTATGAATTAAAGGCTATCACCTCGGAAGCGACTGATGGCTTAGGGTTGGGTACGGTGCAGGAATGATTTTTGGGTTGATAATTCATAGATTGTCCAATTTATAGATTGTGTTTTAGAACATTTTAATTGTGAAAAGTTATGACTCCAAAATTTAGTAGAAAAAGTATAAATAGTAAAACTTTAGGAGAGCGTTTGCGAGAAATTCGTGAGAAGGCTGGCGTTTCAGTTGAGGAAATTGCTAATGCAATTAAGGTTAATAAGAAATATTTAAAGCAGATAGAGTTAGATGACTATGAAAATATGCCTTCGGAAATATATGTTAGAGGGTTTTTGAAAAATTATTCAAATTTTTTGGGGATAGAAGCAAAGGATGTAATTAAAATTTATGAAAAGGAGAGAGGGATAGAAAATAATATTAAAAAAATAGATGAAAATAAAAATAAAAAGAAGAAAATAAAAATACCAACGGTGGTTTTATCCTCCCGAGTTGTTTTTGGGGTTTTGTTTGGATTCTTTATGTTGGCAATTAGTTGGTATTTTTACAAGGAAGCGGGACAATTTTCGGAAACTCCGCGTTTATTAATATCAAAACCAATTAATAATTCTATCACAGATCAAAGTTCGACTGAATTGGTTGGGGTGACAGACATTGGAGATAAAGTTACAATTAATGGTCAAGCAATTTTTGTGAATGAAAAAGGAGAATTTAGAGAGAGAATTACTTTGAAAAATGGTATTAATGAGTTAGTTGTTAAGTCTGTTAATAAGTTTAATAAAGAGATAGAAAAAGTTATTAAGCTTTCAGCTCAGTACAATAAAGAACTTCCAGATAAAAATTCGAAAGATAATGAAGGGGGGCAAAACGAAGAGAAACAAGATGATAAAGTAAAATTAATTATTAAAGTAAAGGAGGCGCCTGTTTGGGTGGCAGTTAAGGTTGATGGGACTAGTGTTTATAATGGTACTATTTTAGTTGGAGCGGAGCAGACTTTTGAGGGGAATGATGAGATAATAATTACATCTGGTCGGGCTAATCAAACTTTGATTAAAGTTGACGATGAACAGAATTTTCATGAACTGGCTAATATGACTGGGGTGGTAAGAGATGTTATTTTTAAAAAACAAGATGACAATAATTCTGAAAATAATAAAAATAATCAAAAAGAATCAAAAAGTAATTCTTCGCACCCTTAAATATTCGCTAAAAATTCTTGCCTTAGGGTGTGTTTAATGTATAATAGAAGTGTCTAAGAACTGGTTTAAAGTAAAGTATGTATTTTACTAACAACTTTTTTAGATATTATTTTCTTCCGGATGTTCTTCCTGTCAATTTTTAAAAAGAAGGGTCAGAACATGTGTCAGAAAATAATATCTAAAAAAGTTGTTAAATACAACTCTTTGGAGAATTACTTTAGATAAGTTATAATAAAATAATTATAAATTCTATGGTGACTAAAGCTAAGAAAAAAGGGGGAAAGAATGATGTTAAAAAAGGGGGAAAGAAAGTAGTGAAAATGGAAGATAAAAAAGTTGCAGGTGTTATCGATGAAATTCAGAGTAAGTTTGGCGAAGGCTCGATTATGAAGTTGGGAGATATTAAAAAAGTTGATGTAGCAGCAATCCCAACGGGGTCTCCTTCTTTGGATATTTCTTTGGGTATTGGTGGTATTCCTCGAGGAAGAATTGTGGAGATTTATGGTCCGGAATCATCTGGTAAAACAACACTGTCTTTGCATATTGTGGCTAATGCGCAAAAGGCTGGGGGAGTGGCTGCTTTTGTTGATGCTGAACATGCCATGGATCCAGTTTATGCTAAAAGAATTGGAGTGAATGTGGAGGATTTATTAATTTCTCAACCAGATGCTGGAGAACAGGCTTTGGAAATTGTAGAATCTTTAGTGCGCTCTAATGCAGTGGATGTTATTGTTGTTGATTCGGTAGCGGCCTTAACCCCACAGGCAGAAATTGAAGGAGAAATGGGGCAGAGTCATATGGGGTTGCAGGCAAGATTGATGTCTCAGGCCTTGCGTAAGTTGACCAGTGCTATTGCTAAAAGTAATGCAACGGTTATCTTTATTAACCAAATTAGAATGAAGATTGGAGTGATGTTTGGTAATCCAGAAACAACAACAGGTGGGAATGCTTTGAAATTTTATTCTTCGGTACGAATTGAAGTTCGTCGTTCGGCTCAAATTAAACAAGGAGATAAAATTATTGGAAATAGAGTGAAAGTGAAGGTTGTTAAAAATAAAGTAGCTCCACCTTTTCAGAATACAGAATTTGATATTATGTATAATCAAGGAATTTCTTACGAGGGAGATTTGTTGGATTTGGGAGTAGAGTTTGGGGTAGTAAAAAAAGCCGGAGCTTGGTTTCAGTATGAAGATGAAAAATTAGGGCAAGGACGAGAAGCAGCTAAAAGATTTTTGCGAGAGAATAAAAAAGTTGCTAAAAAAATTCTAAAGGAAGCGCAGAAGAGAGCTGCTGAAGAAAATATTTTCTAAAGGAGGTTTTTTATGGAATTAGTTGATATCAAAAAAGAATTAAAGATATTAAAAGATAAAGCCTTGCAGTTGCAAGACCGTCTTTGAGTTGGATCCTGGTAAATTTTAGCTTATGAAATATTAACTTAAGTTTTTAGCAGACAAGAAGCAATAAAAAAAATACAACTATGAATTGCCTAAAATTCATAGTTGTATTTTTTTATTCAAAATAACTTTATAAAAATATTGTTTTTAATTGCTTTTTGAATGTATTTTTGCTATGGTTAAGGGGTTGAGGGGAGGTGTAAATTGCAGGGCGTTTTCCAGGGGATAGAAAATTGCAAAAAAGATAAAAAATTAACCTTGTGAAAAGATGAAGAAAATTTATCGATATAGAAGTATTAATCTTAATGTATTGCGAGAGTTGGCTGATCAAAAATTGTGGTTTTCTAAATATAAAAAATTAAATGACCCTTTTGAGTGTTCTTATGTAAATGAATCTAATGATAGTAGTATAGATAGTTTTTTGAAAACTATAAATGTGTGTTGTTTCAGTAAGATTTATAATAATTTACTTATGTGGGCTCACTATGCAGATGCACATAAAGGAATATGTCTTGAATTTGCTATAGAAGATGAGAATTATCGTCAGTCTTTTTTTGGTGTTGAATATTCTGATAAAAAACCAGTTATTGGTAAAATTAGGAGATTTGATGATGGGGCATTAAAGATGGACATTGATAATGAAGGTAAAATATTTAGAGTGAAGAGTAAGGAATGGCAATACGAACAGGAGGTTCGTGCAATTAGAATTGATGATAAAATTAAAGAGGGGATATTATGGGAATATCCTGGTAAATTAACAAAAGTGATATTTGGGGCTAATGTTACTGTTGATAATATAAAGCTTATTAATAAAATTTTGAGATATGACAAAAAGATTGTTTTTGAGCAGGCAGCTTTATCTAAGTATGCATATAAATTAAATTTTAAGGTGTTGGATAGGAATAACCTTGTGTAGAAAATAATTCTTTGTTAATAAATATTGCAGTGTTTTTTCTGACGAGATAGAGAAAAAGAAATTTGAAAAGGATGAGCGAGAACGAAACTTGGGAGAGTATGATGTTGAGAATGATGAATTGGGGTAAGTTAGTAAGATAAAAATATGGCACAAAAAATAGTAGAGGAATATTTTAATTATGATATATTATAAAATTGATAAAATAGTATGTTTGAAATTTACAAAGATAAAACTGGAAAATTTCGTTATCGATTGAAGGCAAAAAATGGAGAGGCTATACTAGTCTCCGAAGGGTTTACTACAAAAAAAGCTAGTGAAAACATAATAACATCAGTTATTAAAAGTTCTCAAGATGAGGGTAATTTTGAATTGAAAGAGTCAAAGAATGGAAGGTGGCACTTTGTTTTGAAGGATATAGACGGACGTGTTGTTGGTGCGAGCCAGATGTATATAAGTAAAAATAGTGCAAAAAAGGGTATTGCATTGGTAATAAATAGCGCAAAGGTGGAAAAGGTGTATTATAAAAATATAAAATCAACCAGAAAAAACAGTAAAAAAAGAATTAAACAATCACAAAAAGACGAAGAAATAAAACTACTTAGGGAAATTGATGCTAACCCTAGTAATTATAAAAGTTATGAATTATTAGCAAATTTTTATAAAAAACAAGGAAAAATTAATGATGCTGAAGAGGTTTATAGCTTCTTGTCTTCCAATCTCGCTGATTCAAACTTGAATGATCAGAACAAAAAAGATATACCATCATCTATTATTGCTAGAAAATTGGCATCATCTCTAATAGATGGTATTAAATCAAATGAAGTTTTTCAAAGTAAAATTAGAGAAATAATATTTACCAAAAGGAAAGTGCTTAATCTTGATAATAATCACGAGTCGATTAAGGGATCAGAACAATTGGCTGAGTTTTGTGCAGAGATAATTGATAAAATGGATAAAAACACGGAAACTTCTTTTGGTATTTTTGGGAAGTGGGGACGAGGAAAAACTTTTTTAACAAAGTTAATAGTTAATAAATTAAAAGAAAGCAAAAAGCATAATTGGATTAGCGTAGATTATCATGCTTGGAAATATCAAGAAACACCAGCTAACTGGGCGTATCTTTATGAGCAATTAGTGGAAGAATATTTGAAAGTGGAGAATAAAAGTAGTAAGTGGTTAATAGCTAGTAAAAATCCTTTTCTTAAAAAAATACAAAAAGCATGGACTTTTATTGTAAGTCCATGGTTTAAATTGAAAGGGCTGGTTGTTAAAAGGTGTAAAATTGTAAGGTTAAATTTGAAAAGGAATGGGTGGGGTTATGTGATAAGTGCAATATTAAGTATTTGCTTGTTTGTATTGGTTAAAATTTTACCAGTTGAAGGGGTAAGTGAATTAGTAAAGAATTTTGGATGGTTGGTATTTGTATATGAAATAGTAAGTGGATGGGTAAATGATTTTGGATTGTGGGTGCCTGCAATTCCGGTGTTAGTGTCGGTATTTGCATACTCTCGAACTCCTAGAGTAAAAATTTTGTTTACGCGATATGCTACGCGTCCGTCGTTTACTAAGCTCTTAGGGTATCAGTCGGAAATTCAGGAAGAGATCATGTTTCTTTTTGACGTATGGCTTAATAAAGATGATAAAGTGGTTTTGTGTGTTGATGATATCGATCGATGCAATGAAAAACAAATAGTGCAAATTATGGATGCTTTAAGAATAATTTTGGAGAATAAAAAAATTGCTGAGAAGTTGGTTATGTTAATTGCTATTGATTTACGAATTTTAAAATTAGCTATTCGATTTAAGTATCAAAAATTTGAGCTAGAAAGAGATGGTAATGATAAATTACAAGACGGTTTAACATTAGGAAAGGTGGCATATGATTATTTAGATAAACTATTTTTACTTGGAATAGACCAGCCGGATATAGATGAAAAGGAAATAGATGATTTTTATAGAAAGATAAGTTATCATGCTAAAGCAAAAAATAAGGATTATTCTATAGATTCAGTGGAAGTAGCAAGTAGTTTTTTAAGTAACTTCTCAAATTGGGATTTAGAACAAAAAATGTCAACAGAAAAAGACATTCAACATATTAAAAGTAAGAACAAAATGGCGTTAATACAAATAGCTGATAGTGAGATGGAACAGAATATCAAAGTATTACAGACTTTTCAAAACAAATTTAAGTTTTTTACGTTAACTCCACGTAACATAAAAGTTTTTCATTATCGTTTTGTGTTGGCTACAAAGTTTCTTGGGAATAAATATTCTGAAGAGGACGCTGAATTTTTAATGGGGCAACTTTTGGAGGCATATTTAATTAAAAGAGCTGAAGGTGGTGGGTTCACTGATAAAGATATTGATAATTTTAAAATAAAAAATGAGAGTAAGGCGAAAAATAAAGATTACAAAAAGTTATTTGAAGGAATTTTTATAAAAATAGACGATGTAAGAAGAGAAAAGTTTGCTAGAGTAGTTGAAATTATAACGCCGTATTAGTTTGGTGGGTGTAGGATAATATATTAATAAAAAATATATGAACAAGATAATAATAATGCTATTGGGAGTGGTGATGGTTTTGGGATTGAGTGGGTGTGGGGAGGTGCAGAAAAACGAGGTAGATGACGTGGTGGATAAGACTGTTAAAACGGAGGGACTAGTGGCGGACAATAAAGGAGTGTCTGATAAAAAGGATGATGCGATTCGTGATGATAGTAGTTTTGTAAAAATAGCGAGTGATGGGAGGTCATTGGCATATTCTTATAAAAATATAGAACACAAAATTATTCTTAAAAAATGTGATTGTAAAACTCATAAATATGATGACGGACAGTTATGTATTGGTTATGACAAATTCGCTGTAACGGAATATGATGGTGAAAAAGAATTATTAAAAAAAGATATTGTTGATTACGGTAAATATTTTATTGTCTCACAATCTCCACATTGTGATTTTGGAACAGTTATGAAAAATATTGTTAATAAAGAGTCAGAAGAATATTTGCCAATTGGGTTAGATTTTTTTGTGGATTCAGCAATAACACAAGGTGAGAGCTATGATGATTTAGTAACAAAGGAAGACGCTAAAAAATGTGGAAAATTAAAATCAGTTGTATCTTATTGTAAATATAATACGATGTTACAATTAGCTAATATTGAAAATGAGGTGCTTTCTATTTTCAAATGGAAATTAAAAGATAATCAATTTAGTAAGATGACTTATGGCGAATTGGGTGAGGCGGAATATATTCAACCAGTTAGTTTTTTTGCATCTACAGAAGAATTTGAAAAAGTTGGTATTAAATTAGATGATTATACGGTTGATTTATCAAAGCAGGAATGGATTAAATTTGAAACAGTAGAAGAAAAAAACAGAAGTAATAATTAATAAAAAATATATGAACAAGATAATAACAATGCTATGGGGAGTGGTGATGGTTTTAGGGTTGAATGGGTGTGTGGGAATATCACAAAATTCTGATAAAAATGGTGATGAGATTAACAAGGTGAATGGGGTAGGAAAAGAAAATAATGACAAGACTGTTACGAAAAAAGTGGGAAAAATGAATACCGAGAATAATAAAGATAAACAAACACAAGAAGATGAATTACCAAAAGGAAATTTTACCTTTGATGAAAAAACAGGTACTTACTATGGAGAAGTGTTTGTTAAAGGCTATTTTACCACCGAGGAAACACCAGAGCCGTGGTGCGAAGGAGAGGATTGTGGTATCAATACATCCGTGTATTTAAATGTGATAAAAGTTAATAATAAAGCCTTCAGTGATTTTTTGAAAATAAACAATGGGAATGCTTTTGTTTCCGGTGCTAAAATTTCTTTGGGTTGCTTGGGAAGAGGTAAAATTTCCTTAACTAATGATTCAGATAAATATGGGATGAAAGATTTCTCTATTGATACGACGATGACTAAAAAACTTTTAAAATCAACCAAAGAAAGTCCGGTGATCATAAAATTGACTAAATATAAATTAACTGGGGGAATGGGAGCTCCAGCTTGTTATTCTTACATTGCCAAATTTGAGCTAGCAGAGTAAGTTGTTTGCGTTTTTGATTATAGACTGAATGTTTACAAAACTAGAGAGACTGGTATAATTCAAATATGCACATAGTTGATATCAAAAAAGAATTAAAGATATTAAAAGATAAAGCCTTGCAGTTGCAAGACCGTCTTTGAGTTGGATAAAAAACAAAAAGAAATAATAAAAATAGAAAGAGAATTGCAGAAAAAAACAGTTTGGGAAGACTATGCGCTATCAGGAAAATTATCGCAACAATTGGAGTTTTTAAAAAATGAAATTTTAAGTTGGCAAAATGTTGATAATAATATTCAAGGTTTAAATTCTTTATTAAGGGGAAGATTGGCAGAAAAAGACGAAGACGAAAGAGAATTTATTGTTGGACAATTTAAAGAATTAAAAAGTGAGATAGATAAATTGGAGAAAGAATTAGAATTTTCTGGCCCTTATGATCGAGGCGGAGCAATCGTGACTTTACAATCGGGAGCTGGAGGAACAGATGCTCAGGATTGGACGGAAATGCTAATGAGAATGTATTTGCGTTTTGCTGAAAAACGAGGCTGGAAAACTATTATATTGGAAAAAACCGAGGGTTCTGAAGCTGGGATTAAAGGTACAACAATAAAGATGACAGGAGAGTTGGTTTATGGTAGAATGAAAGGTGAGTCGGGGGTGCATCGTTTGGTAAGATTATCACCTTTTAACTCTGATAATTTACGACAAACATCCTTTGCTATGGTGGAAGTAATGCCAATTATTGAGGAAGCAATAATTTCACAAATTGATACTAAAGATTTAAGAGTAGACACTTTTCGTAGTTCCGGGGCAGGAGGGCAAAGTGTCAATACGACGGATAGTGCAGTGAGAATTACTCATTTGCCTACAGGGTTAGTGGCAACTTGTCAAAATGAAAGATCTCAATTAAGAAATAAGGAACAGGCGATGGTTATTTTAAGAGGGCGTTTGATTAAATTAATGGAAGAAGAACAAGTGGAAAAAATTAATGAATTAAAGGGTAAACGAAAAGCAGTGGAGTGGGGGAGTCAGATTAGGTCCTATGTTTTGCATCCTTATAAAATGGTCAAAGATCATCGAACTGAAAAACAAACTAGTGCAGTGGAAAAAGTATTGGAGGGAGAAATTGATTTAATACAATAAACTTGTCTTTGAATAAGTTTTTAGGTAAATTCGCTAATTTTTGTTTGTATTTTAAAGGGGGAACGCAATTATTAAAAAATTTTTACCAAATTTTATTTAAGGACAAATTTAATAATAAAATTATCAAAAACTAAAATAAAAATATGATTATTTACGATAAAGTTTCAAAAATTTATACTAAGGGTGAAAAATCTGTCCTGAAGGACATTAGTTTGGAAATTCGTGAAGGAGAGTTTGTGACCTTTGTTGGTTATTCAGGAGCAGGTAAATCAACTTTGTTAAAAATGATTTATGCCGAAGAGTTGCCAACAACGGGGGATGTTTATTTTCATCGAAAGAAAATTAATAATTTGAAACGAAGACATCTGCCAAAACATCGTCAGCAAATTGGGACTGTTTTTCAGGATTATAAATTATTAGCCCAAAGAAATGTTTGGCAAAATGTAGCTTTTGCTATGGAAGCTTCGGGCAAGAGTCTAGAAGAAATTGAAGAAGATGTACCACAAATTATAGATATTATTGGTTTAAAACATAAAATTAATAAATATCCGAGTGAATTGTCTGGGGGAGAACAACAGCGGGTTGCTTTGGCTAGAGCCTTGGTAAATCGACCAAAAGTTTTAGTAGCAGATGAACCGACTGGAAATTTAGATCCGATTTCTACTTGGGAGATAATGCAATTGCTTTTAAAAATTAATGAATATGGGACAACGGTGATGTTGGCTACTCATGACAAAGGTGTGGTGGACAGAATTTCCAAGAGGGTTATTTCTATGGATAAGGGTAAAATAATTAGAGATGATGCTAAAGGTAAATATTGTATTTAATAGGACTGGGGTAAGCTCTTATATTCTTAAACACTCGCTCAGATTAAAAAGCTTTCATTTCTTCACTGTGCTGCGCTTTAAACGATAAAGTCCAGGACAGCGCTTAGCAGCGTTACGAAATAAAACTTTTTAATCTTCGCTTAGCTGAGCTGTTTTTCGAAAAGTTATTTAGAAGTGTGAGGAATTATGGACTGGGTTTTAAAAATAGCAAAAGATTATTTTTAAGGAAAATTATTAATAAAAATAAAAAATGTGGTTACAATTTAAAAGAACATTTAAGTCTGGTATAGGAAATGTCGTGCATAATTCGTGGTTGGCTTTGTCGGTAATAAGCGTTATTGCAGTAGCATTGTTTATCATTAATATACAGGCGGCCAATATTATGGCTAATGATTTGTTATTGAAAGATCTTCAGGACAGAGTTAATGTTTCTGTGTATTTAAATGAAGATACTAATACTAAAACAATCCAGCAAATAAAATCAAAGATAGAAAATTTACCTGAAGTGGAGAGGGTGGTGCATGTATCGCGGGAACAGACTTTAGAGAAATTTAATAGTGATAATAGTAAAAATCAAACAATGAAGGAGGTAATTGGTGTTTTAGGGGAAAATCCTTTTGAGGATATTCTAAACATCAAGGCTTATAACCCCGATGATTATGCCCAAATTGTTAAAAAAATTAAGGAAGCAGAATTTAATAAAGACATTGATAGTATTAATTACGAAGAGCATAAAGATGTTATAAATGGATTAAATAGAGAAATTAAATCTAGTCAAAAAATGGCTGTGATTTTAGGTATAATTCTTTCTTCCATTGCTATCTTGGTGACTTTTAATACGATTACTATAACTATTTATACTCATCGAAAAGAAATAGAAATAATGAAATTAGTAGGAGCTTCGAATACCTATGTAACAATGCCTTTTGTTTGGGAGGGACTTCTTTATGGAAGTATGGCAGCTATTATTGCCATCGTAATTAGCTATGTTTATTTGCATTTTATTTCTAGTGATGGCTCTGGGGATACTTTATTGTTTTTATCTAATACTAAATTTATTAAACAATTTTTAGGTGATTATTTTGTTAAAAATATATTTTTGGCGGTAGGTTTACAATTTTTGTTGGGAATATCTCTGGGTATAACTAGTTCGTTTATTGCCATTAGAAGATATTTAAAAGTTTAGTTTTTTATGATAAACTTGTCTCTAAATGAACTGGTTTAAAGTAAAGAGTATATTTTCTCAGCAACCTTTTTGGATATGACTTTTTCCCCGATGTTCTTCTTGTCAAATTTTAAATAGAAGGGTCAGAACATGCGTCGGAAAGTAATACCCAAAAAGGTTGCTGAGTGCAGTTTTTTTGAGGATTACTTTAGATAGGTTAAATAATATTTTATGAAAAAAAAATCTTATAAAAAACAAATCAAAAAGAAAAAAAGCAAAAAAGGCTCTGGAAAAAAAACGTGGTGGTTTTTTGCTTTGGGAATATTGACACTTGGTTTTTTCGGAATATTATTGGGAGGCGTATTTTATTTTAACTTAGCCGGTAGTGATTTATTAAAACCTGTTTATGGCCAATTGCCCTTGCCAATTATTAGAATTGGGTCAGAAAAAATTACCAGTGCTCAATTAATTCAAGACGCCAGGGCTGTTCAAAAATTTTATCAATCAAATAATTATTCGCAACAAAAAATGAGAGTTGATTTTTCTACGAATCAAGGAAAGTTAAGGTTGCAAATTAAGGAAAAAGATATTTTGAACAAATTGATTGAGGATGTTATGGTAAAAAAAATAGCCAAAGAAAAAGGTCTTTTGCTAAATAAATCTGAGGTTGATAAGGCTGTGGAGAAAAGTTTGCAAAAATCTGGGGGGACCTATAAGCAGTTGGAATTAAATTTGAAAGCTAATTATGGTTGGTCTATTGATGATTTTAAAAATAAGGTTGTTAAGAACCAGCTATATTTAGATAAGCTTTTTAAATGGTATGAAGGTGCTTTGAAAAATACGGCTGAGTATAAAAAGGCTGAAAATATTAAGGATAAATTAAATACTGATGGAAGTAATTTTAATGAATTAGTTACAAAATTTTCTGAGGCTAGAAGTGTAGAACAGCAAGGAGAATTAAATTGGATGAAAAATTCTCAGATTATACCGGAAGTGGCCAGAGTTGTAAAAAAGATGAAGCCAGGTCAGATTTCTGATGTAATAATTTCACCATTAGGATTACACATTGTTAAGTTGGAGGGTCGTAGGAAAATAAATTTTAAAGAAGATTCTTCTGGAGAAGAGGTTCAATTAAGACAGATTTTTTTAAGAGGAACTAGTTTTGTAGATTGGTTACAAAGGGAAAAACAAAAGATGCCAGTAAAGGTTTTTTGGAAAAAATATCAATGGGATAAAAATAAAGGAGAAATTATTTTTAGTAGTGAAGATATGCGACAAATAGAAAGAGAAATTAGAGCAAAGTCTCAGGGTGACCCTAGCTTGTAGTTATTGGGGCAAGTTTATTAAGTTTTTTTTGAAAAAATAAAAATAAATGGAGAATAACAAACAAAAAAATAATAAAATTACAGATGAAAAAGCAACGGTTCATGGTGATCGGTATGTTGATTTATCAAAAACAAAGAGAAAGCTTGCAAAAATGAAACAAGCCTCGGAAGAACAGGAGACAGCTGATTATGCTAAATCTGTAGGTTTGCCTTATCTGGATTTAAATATTTTTCCTATTACTTCTAAATATATTACGTTAGTTTCAGAGGATGAGGCACGAAAAAATAGATTAGTGGTTGTGCACAAAATAGATAAGGATTTGATTTTAGGTGTCTTTGACCCAACTATTAAGGGTGTCGAAAGAATTAAAGAAAAATTGCAAAAAGAGGAGGGGTATAAAGTGAGAATCTTCATTGTTTCGCAGCGTTCTCTGACAAAGGCTTGGGAAGTTTATAAAAAACATACTTTAGTGGATACCTTTGATTATATGAGAATGCAGTTGACCGGTGATGATTTGAAGGAATTTGAGCAACAGTTGGATATTTTGGAAAAATTGGGAAAGCGTATTGATGAAATTCCAACAACTAAATTGCTTAATATTATTATTGCTGGGGCAATAAAATTAGAAGCTTCGGATATTCATTTGGAACCAGAAAAAAATGATAAAGTTCGTTTACGTTATAGAATTGATGGTGTTTTACATAATGTGGTTACTGTAAATAAAAATGTTTATCCTAGTATTGTTTCTCGAGTGAAAATTTTGAGCAAGATGATGCTCAATGTTTATGATGTGGCGCAGGATGGGCGTTTTAGTATTAAGACTGATGAAAGTAATTCTATAGATGTGCGTGTTTCTGTTTTACCAGGTAATTATGGAGAGAATGTTGTTTTACGTTTATTAAATCAGGATATTTCTTCCTTAACTTTGGATAAATTGGGGTTAACTGGTAAAAATTATGACTGGTTGATTGCTCAGTCAGAGAAAAGACAGGGGATGATAATTAATTCTGGTCCGACGGGGAGTGGTAAAACCACTACACTCTATTCTTTAATAAATAGAATTAATTCTGAGGAGAAAAAAATTATTAGTATTGAGGATCCTATTGAATATCAAGTTCCTGGAGTAAGACAAACTCAGGTAGAAGAGCAGAGGGGTTACACATTTGCAGATGGTTTGAGAGCAATTGTTCGACAGGATCCAGATGTTATTTTAGTTGGTGAAATTAGAGATGATGAGACAGCGGATATAGCTGTAAATGCTTCTCTAACTGGACATTTGGTTTTAACTACGGTACATGCTAATACTTCGGCAGGAGTGGTTGGAAGAATTGTTGACCTGGGAATTAAACCAGCTATAATTGCTCCAGCGGTGAATGCGATTATTGCTCAGCGGTTAGTGAGAAAGTTATGTCCTTATTGTAAGGTGAAATATAAACCTGCCAAAGAAACAGTGACAGTTATTAAAGAAATGCTTTCTTTAATTTCACCAAAATCAGAAGTAGAAGTGCCTAAGGAGGTGGAGTATCTTTGGGAAGCTAAGGGTTGTGCGAAGTGTAATGGCCTGGGATACAAAGGAAGATTAGGCATTTTTGAAGTGATGACCATTGATGAAGATATTAGAAAACTTATAGAATCTATGGCAACGGAATATGATATTAGGAATGCTTCTCTGGAGAAAGGGATGATTACCTATGAACAGGATGGCATTGTTAAGGCTTTGAGAGGAGAAACTTCATTGGAAGAAGTACAAAGGGTGGCTGGAAAGGGTGACTATTTATTGAATCTTTATGAAAAAATTATGGTGCAAACATTGTCTCGAGGTGTCAATGTTGGACAAGAAATTATTCAGGATTTGGAAAAGGATAAAGGAGACTATAATAAGTTAAAAGAATTGGTAGAAAAATCATCATCTAAGGATAAAGTGAAATATATTTTGGCGGCAGGATTGATTATGCAGGCAGGTGATATTCATGTTGAGCCGGGAGAAAAAGAATTTAAAATTAGATATCGTATTGATGGTATTCTGCATGATATTATTCATTTACCGATGAGTGAATATTTAATAGTACTAAATAAAATAAAAGAATTAATTGGGGTGAAAATTCAAGAAAGAGAAGGTGTAATTGATGGTCGTTTTAGAATCATTTTGCCAGAAGAATTAAAAGAATTTACTGATCATAAAATTGATGTGAGGGTTTCAGTTATTTTGGGTGGTTATGGTGATATTGTGGTGATGCGTTTATTAAATCAAACAGCTCAGGCAACGGAGTTAAAAGAATTAGGTTTGCGGGAAATTAATTTATTGAAATTGAAAAAAAATATCAGAAAGCCAAATGGAATGGTTTTAAATACTGGTCCAACGGGAAGTGGAAAAACAACAACTCTGTATAGTGCCATTAAAAAAATTGCTAAGCCTGAATTAAAAGTGATAACGGTGGAAGATCCAATTGAATATCAAATGGATGGGATTTTACAAACTCAAGTTAACGAAAAAGAAAATTATACTTTTGCTACGGCTTTGCGAAATCTTTTGCGACAAAATCCAGATATTATTATGATTGGGGAAATTAGAGATGAAGAAACGGCTAAAATTGCTTATCAAGCTGCTTTAACAGGACATTTGGTTTTAAGTACTTTGCATACAAACAATGCAGCTGGCTCAGTAAGACGATTGGCAAATATGGGAGTGAGTTTGTCGGATATGTCCTCGGGAACAAATTGTTTTATGGCTCAACGTTTAGTACGAAAATTGTGTTCTTATTGTAAACGAGAAATAAAACCACCGATAGAAGAATTAGAACAAGTAAAAAATATTTTGAACAAAATATCTCCAGCTACTAATATTAAAATACCAGCCATTGAGAAAATTTATAAAGCGGTTGGTTGTCCGAAATGCCATGGTTTAGGTTATCAGGGACGGGTGCCGGTGGCAGAAATTATGGAAGTTGACGAGGAAATGGAAAAATATATCATTACTAGTCCGACCACAACGGAATTGCAGGAAAAAGCTATTGCTAAGGGTATGTTGACCATGGGACAGGATGGTATTTTAAGAGTAATGGAAGGTATTACTACCATCGAAGAAGTAGCTCGTATTTCTGATGAAATTGACTTAACGGAAGATTAAAATAAATTAGAAAAAATGCACAAAGAAGGTAATAAATTTTTTTTAGTAATGGGAAGCGTTGCGGTATTGGGAATTGTTTTATTCTTGTTAGTATTTTTGTTGTTAACTCCTTATAAAAATATTATCTTAGAAGAAACGTCTTCTGGGGGAGAAGTTAGTCTTTTAAATTTGTTATTTTTTTATGGTAGTTTAATCGTTTTGTTTACTGGATTTTTTTCGACATTTTTTTTCTGGGTAAAAGTAAAAAAGGGTTTTAAAAATAATTTGTATTTGCAGGCGGTAACCGCTTTTCGTCGAGGGATTTTAATGGGAATATTGATTTGTCTATTGTTAATAATGCAAAGTTTACGTATTTTTATTTGGTGGGATGCGTTATTGTTGGTAGGAATGATTGTTTTGTTGGAGATGTATTTAATGGTGAGATAGCTTTTTAATCTTTGTTTAATTAAGCAATTTTTTAAAAGTTGTTTGGAGGTGTAAAAAGTTACTGATTTTTTTTATTGACTTTTATTTATAATATTATATAATAGAGGCTTGTGAATAATTGTTTTCGCAAGTTTAATTTTTTATAGTTATACTAATGAATTTAAAAAATCTCAAGAAGACAAAAATTGTGGCAACTATTGGTCCAGCGACGGAAGATAAAAAGCAATTATTAAAATTGGCTAAAGCTGGAATGAATGTAGCTCGTTTAAATTTTTCTCATGGTGATTTTGAAGAGCATGGGGCTAGAGTAAAAAATATTCGAGAAATAGAAAAAGAGACTGGAAAAAATATTGCTATTCTACAGGACTTGGGCGGAGTAAAAATAAGAATTGGTGATTTTGCTAATGATTCTATAGTTTTGAAACGAGGGCAAGAATTTATTTTAACAGTCAAAAAGATTGTTGGGAATGAGGAACGTGTTTATATTAATTATAAAAAGTTGCCACGGGAAATTGAGATTGGACAAAAGATTTTATTGGATGATGGGACTAAAGAATTAAAGGTTGTTAAAATTGGAAAGGATGAAGTTGCAACAAAGGTAGTAAATGGTGGAATGATTCGTTCTCGACGAGGAGTAAATATTCCTAATGCACGACTGAGTGTAGAGGCCTTAACCTCAAAAGATAAAAGTGATTTAGAATTTGGTTTAAAATATAACGTTGATTTTGTAGCGATTTCTTTTGTGCGTCAAGCTAAGGATATTTTACAGTTGAGAAAACTTTTAGAAAAAAATAATTCCAAAGCTAAAATTGTTGCTAAAATAGAAACACCGGAAGCCATTGAAAATATTGATGAGATTATTTCAGCTACTGATGTGATTATGGTGGCGAGAGGTGATTTAGCTGTGGAAGTTCCTGCTCAGGAAGTTCCTTATTTACAAAGAATGATGATTAATAAGTGTCAAATTAAGGGACGTCCGGTAATTGTTGCTACTCAAATGATGGAATCAATGATTAAAAATCCAGTACCAACCAGAGCAGAAGTGGCTGATGTAGCGAACGCTATTTTAAATGGAACCGATGCAGTGATGTTAAGTGCTGAAACAACGGTAGGTGATTTTCCGGTAGAGGCAGTTGCTATGATGACGGAAATTGCTAAAAGAACTGAGGCGGAAATTAAATATCAGCCGATTAAGGATAATGAAAAGTATACAAAGGCAACTGTTAACGCAGTGTCAAGAAGTGTAATTAGAACTGCTCTGGATGTAGAGGCAAAATGTATTGTAGCTTTGACCGAATCTGGAGAAACTGCTCGTAAGATAGCAAGGTATCGTCCAAGTCAAATTATTATTGCTTTGACTCCAGAACAAAAAACTAAAAAACAATTAGCAATTTCTTATGGTTGTTATGCCGAGAGTATTACCGGTTTTAAAACTGTTTCCGAAACTGTGGCAGAAAGTAAAAAAATATTAATTGAACAGAAAATAGTTAAAAGAGGGGATAAGATTGTTATTGTGGCGGGAATTCCTTTTGGAAAAACTGGAACAACGAATATGATGATTGTGGAGGAGATTTAAAGTTTTTATAAATATATAAAGATGTTTTGTCTATTTAAACGTTGCTATAGGCTGGGCATCTTTTTTTATTGTGGTACAATTGTATTGTAGTAATTCCTCACAGATTCAAACATTCGCTCAGATTAAAAAGTTTTATTTCTTCACTGTGCTGAGCTTTTAACGATGAATTCTAATCAGCACTCAGCAGCGTTACGAAATAAAACTTTTTAATCCTTGCTTAATTGAGCGTTTTCCTGGAAGGTTGTTTGGAGGTGTGAGGGATTATGTATTGTAATTAGTGATAATTGATAGTTGATAGCTAAATATATGATTTTACCAACAGTAGAGAAAGAAAAAGGATTGCAGGAAGATGGTTTTGGAATAATTATTGGTGTGGACGAAGTGGGGCGGGGACCTTTGGCTGGACCAGTGGTGGCGGGAGCTGCTTGGGTTAATCCGGAAATTTGGGAAAAAGATTTTAAATTAAGAAATTTGATTAGAGATAGTAAAAAACTTTCTGAAAAGCAACGAAATAAAATTTATGAATTTATTCAAAATAGTGATGATTTTGTTTTGGGAATTGGGGAAGTGTCCGTGGAGATGATTGATAAGATTAATATTTTGAATGCGTCTTTATTGGCAATGAGATTGGCAGTTGATGAAGTGGTAACACAGGTTAAAAGTCGAATGTCGTCCCACTTCGCCGAGGCTACGAGGAATAAAAAAGTTGAAAATAGTTCACCTGTGATGGATGTGTTTAATAAAAACAAAGTGTGTGTTTTGATTGATGGTAATAAAAATATTCAGAATTTGGAGGTAGAACAAAGACTTTTTGCTAAAGGTGATCAGAGAATTTTTTCGATTGCTGTGGCTTCTATTAATGCCAAGGTATATAGGGATAAATTAATGATGGGGTATCACCAAAAATTTCCTGAATATGGATTTGATAAACATAAGGGCTATGGAACAAAAGTTCATATGGAACAATTAAAAAAAATGGGCGCTTGTTCTATCCATCGTCGATCTTTTGCACCAGTAAAGGCGGTGTTGTAAAGGGGTTTTATAAAGGGACTGTTTCCAAACACCGATTTTCGTCCAAATTTGCCAATTTTGTCCAGTACTTGTTTAAAAAAGTTTGCAAATAATACCATATTTACGCACTTTTTTAAACTTCGCCCTGAACAAAATTTTCTAAATTTTCATCAAAAACGGTATTTGGAACCAGTCCCATAAATTATATTTTTTTAAAATGAAATTTTATTTAATTTTACATAGAATTAGAAGTGCTTATAATGTTGGCTCGATGTTTCGAACGGCCGATGGAATTGGTGTGGATAAAATATTTTTAACTGGTTTTACTCAGCGACCATCTTTGAAAGAATATGAAATGCAAACTAAAGCAGAAAAGATGTTATCTAAGACGGCTCTTGGTGCAGATAAATATGTTCAATGGGAGGGTGTAAAAAATATTTCTTCGGTTATTGATAAGCTCAAAAAAGAAAAGATAGAAATTGTTGCTTTAGAGCAAGATAAAAAAAGTATTGACTATAAGCAGTTTAGAATAAGTAAAGGTAAAAAAGGCGTAGCTTTGATTGTCGGGAATGAGCCGAGGGGAATTGATAAAAGGATTATAGAAAAGTGTGACAAAATTATTGAAATTTCAATGCGTGGGAAAAAGAAATCTTTAAATGTGGCTGTGGCTTTAGGTGTAGCTGGTTACGAAATTTTTTGAAAAAATATTGACAGGGGATGAGTTATTTGTTAATATTGAAGCGGTTTAGAATAAACAGTTCATTTTTTTGTGTTTTAATTTATACTCATGGAGAGAAATAATGAAAAGTAAAGAGAACAGGGGGTTTGGGGAAGATGTTGATAGTTTTAGTGGGAAGAATGGGTCTTCCTATGGTAAAGATAAACCCGCTTCGACTAAAGAAGCTGGGCTTGAAACAATAATAGATGTTACTTCTGCTGTTGAAAAATATGGAAAAGAAGCATTACCAGCTCAAGAAAATTTTTTGTTTTGGCCTTAGTTGTTGGAGGGGGAGAGTTATGCACAAAAAAAGAGTTTAAACCCCGTTAGCTGGATTGGTCGGCTAACGGGGGAGTTTTTTAAAAGAGAGTTCTTATATTTTTCCCAAGCAACTTTTTAGAAAGTGGGGTGGGTAATTATTGAAATCATTGACCGAAAATTAAAGTTGTGTTATTATTTAGACAAATCCCGAGACACTTTTTTATAAAGGTCGATGTCTGAGAAATGGGATTGTATGGATGATAAAGAATTAAGAATTGAAAAATGGCAGAAGCAGTAAAAGACGCTGAATTCTTAGAGTACATTGTAAAGAATGTTGTTGATAATCCAGACGCCGTAAAAGTAAACCGTGAAGTGGACGAACGAGGAGTACTTATCGTACTTGATGTTGCTCCAGAAGATATGGGTATGATTATTGGTCGTCAAGGTTCAACAGCTAAAGCTATCAGAACTCTTTTAAGAGTTATTGGTGCTCGTGCTAATGCTCGTGTTAATCTTAAAATTAATGAACCAGAAGGTTCAGAGAGAGCTAAGAGACAAGAGCGAGAAGAATCAAGCAAACCTAACGAAGAAGATAATGCTGAAAAAAGCATTGATGATATCGTTAATGACATCGAATAAAAAAGTTTAGTCTTATAAAATTATTTATAAAATAGACTTTTAAACGACGAAAAACCGTGCTATTATAAGAGTACGGTTTTTTGTTTTGCCGAAAAGCTTATATTAACTTGTTGTTTTGTGACTCCTACAAATCTACAAATCTACTACGAATCTACGAATATTATCAATGAGAATATTATTTAAATTTAATAGATTAAAATTTTGAAAGATAAAATAACAAAATTTGATGAGAAATGCTTAAAAAAAGCTTTGTGTGTCGCAAAGGAGTCTTTAAATAAGGGAAATTATCCAGTTGGGGCTGTTTTGGCTTTTGATAATGAAATAATTGGAATTGGTGGAAATAAAATAAATCAAGAAAAATCATTCGTGAATCATGCCGAAAATTTATTGATTATTAAGTATGGAAAAGAATTAGCTGAAATACGAGATGATGATAATAAAAAATCGACACTTTACACTACACTTGAGCCGTGTATACAGTGCTTGGGGGCGTCAGTAATAAATCATATTGATAGAATTATTTTTACAGAAAAGGATCCTAATGGTGGTGCTTGTAGTTTAAAACATGATAATATAGGATTATGGTATAAAGAATTTTGGCCAAAAATTATACAACATAAAAAATCTGATGAGGTTAAAAATTTGATGATAAAATTTTTTACGAGAACTATAAAGACGGGTAAGGAATATAATACAAAGTGGGCGAAAAGGATGTTAAAATTATTCAAAGAGTGATTGTAAACTGTGGACCGATAACTGATAACTAATTATATGAATTTTCATATTATAACAATTTTTCCGGAAATGTTTGACTCATATTTTAATGAGAGTATTTTGAGTAGGGCGCAAGAGGAAGAAAAAATTAAAATTAATATTTATAATTTAAGGGATTACACCGATAAAGATGATAAAAGACGAACAGTGGATGACACACCCTATGGTGGTGGTCCGGGAATGGTGATGATGGTTGAACCTATTTTTAAATGCGTAGAAGATATAAAATCAAAAATCAAAAGTAGAAATCAGACATCCGTTGATCGAGATCGGGTATCCGCTGATCAAGAATCTTCAGAAAACCCCCCCAAAGATTCTCGTGACCTCGAATCTTTGAGCCCCTTTACACAGGGGGTGAATAAAAGACGGATTTTAATTTTATTGACTTCGGCTAAAGGTGAGATTTATAATCAACAAAAAGCAGAAGCCATAAAAAATAATTATACGGATGTGATAATAATTTGTGGACGCTATGAGGGTGTTGATGAGCGAGTGGCAGAATTTATTGCTGACGAAGAAGTTTCCATTGGAAAATATGTATTGACTGGTGGAGAATTACCAGCAATGGTTGTCGTTGATTCAGTCTCTAGATTAATCGAGGGTGTTTTGGGAAATAAAGGTTCATTAGAATCGGAAAGTTATAATAGTCAAATTATGAGGGATAAAAATATAAATAAAAAAAATGAATGTAATTCGCCGGCTGGCGGAGGTAAAATGTTAGATTATCCTGTTTATACTAAGCCGGCAAAATTTAATAATTGGGAAGTGCCTAGTGTTTTGCAGAGTGGTAATCACAAGGAGATAGATAAATGGAGAGAAAAACAGAGATAGTTGAAAGCAGGGAGTGTTTGCAAAACAAGATAATTAAAAATAGAAAGTGGTGAAAAAACATAAACAAAAAACAAAAAGAAAAAAACAGACTCAAAAACCTGTCGATAAAACATTTCTTTGGCTAGTTCTTATTTTGGTACTCATTGGACTTATAGCCGTATCTTCAGCGGGGATTGCCGTTGCTCAAATTAAGTTTGGCGACCCATATCATTATTTTAAGCATCAGTTATTTTATGGAGCAATTCCTGGATTGTTTGCGATGTTTATTATTAGTAAAATTAACTATAAATTTTGGCAAAAAATGGCCTTACCTTTGTTGGTGTTAGCAATTTTTTCTTTAATAGCAGTTTTGCTTTCTGGCGCTGGTTTAGAATTAAAGGGGGCTAGACGATGGATTGTTCTTGGCCCAGTTTCATTTCAGCCAACGGAGATGGTTAAGTTGGCAGTAATTGTATATCTAGCCTCGTTATTAGCTAAAAAGGGCAAGGCGATTAAAGATTTTTCAGAAAGCTTAATTCCCTTTGTTGTGGTAATAGGAGCTGTTGGATTATTAATAATGGCTCAACCAGATGTTGGTAGTTTTGGGGCTATTGCTTTTATTGCGCTAGCGATGTTTTTTTTGGCGGGCGCTTCTTTAAAACATATCATTGGATTAATTGGAGTAGGAATTTCTTTGTTGGTTGTCATGATAAAATTGGAGCCTTATCGAATGAATAGATTTTTAGCGTTTATGAATCCAGACTTAGATGTGCAGGGAATAGGTTGGCAGGTAAAACAAGCTGCTATTGCTATTGGGCACGGAGGGGTATTTGGAGTTGGTTTGGGTCATAGTCATCAAAAGTTTAGCTATTTACCAGAGGTGGTAGGGGACAGTATTTTTGCAGTTATTGCTGAAGAAGTGGGTATGATTGGTGCTGGGGTAATAGTTGTTTTATTTGTACTTCTAGCTTTTAGGGGGTTTCGATTAGCCCAAAAAGCTCCAGATAAATTTGCTTCTTTTGTTGTGGCAGGAGTTTCTCTTTGGATTATTTTTCAGGCTATGATAAATATTATGGCTATTATTGGATTAATGCCGCTAACGGGGATCCCATTGCCTTTTATTAGTTATGGCTCAACTTCTTTGTTGTTTCTTTTGGCCGGTGTTGGAATTGTGTTAAATATTTCGAGATATCGGAGAGGATAATTTGCAAGACACAAGATACAAACAAGTTCCAAAAAACAAGTTCCAATTTACAATTTTGAGTTAAAACTTAGAAGTAATTTATAATTTATCCGGGCGGTTGTTGGGGCAGGTTTTGTCACTGCATCTTTCGGGAATTGTTTTAGTGCCTTCCATCATTAGAGCGCCACATTCTTTACCACCCTTGTACCCCAGGGCACCTTCTCTGGCTTTGCCATTCACCTTGTCCTTTCGTTTGTAATGACAAATTTTGCCAGTTGGTTTAGCATTAATGGCATATTTACAGTCGGGATAATTTGAACAAGCATAAAAAATTCCAAAGCGACCATTTCGTTCCATCATTTCACCATCTTTACATTTCGGACATTTTACGCCAGTTTTTTTCTTGGCTATTTCCTTGGGGTCTTCTTTAATAAATTTACATTTTGGATAACCACTGCAGGAAATAAATTTTCCAAAACGACCTTCTCGTAAAACTAGAGGTTTGCCACATTTTGGACATTTTTCTTTTAATTCTTTTGGTCCTTCAATTACTTTCCCTTCAATAGTTCGTGCTCCTTTACATTTGGGAAATTTAGCACAACTCATGAATTTTCCATTTTTGCCAAGTTTAATAACCATTGATCCCTTACATTCCGGACATTTATATTTTGGGTCGGCTTTTTCAATATCTGTTAATTTTTTAATATCTTCTTTTGATTTAACATCTTTGTTAAAAGGAGTATAAAAATCTTTGAGAGTTTTGACATAGTCTCTTTTTCCTTCGGCAATTTCGTCTAGGTCAGTTTCCATTTCGGCAGTAAATTCGTCACTAATATATTTAGCAAAATGTTTTTCTAAAAAAGTACTGACTACATCGCCGGTATCGGTGGGTTTCAGCTGTGAACCCAGTTTCTCTACATAACCACGGTCTTGAATAGTTTTAATTATGGCGGCATAGGTTGAAGGCCTTCCAATGCCTCTTTTTTCCAGTTCTTTAACTAGGCCAGCTTCACTGTAACGAGGAGGTGGAGTAGTCTCTTTTTCTTCATCTTCAATTTTTACAAATTTTAATTTCTCGCCAACTTTCACTGCTGGCAGTTCTACATCATCACTTCGAGAGGCGGGATCAGCTTTTAGCCAACCATCAAATAAAATTCTAGAACCATTAATAGCAAAAAAGGGAAGTTTTTTATCATCTAAATTTACAATGATTTTTGTTCGCAGTACTTCCGCCGGAGTCATTTGAGAAGAGACGGCTCGTCGCCAAATTAATTCATATAATCTTTTTTGGTCACTGCCGGCTCCAGCAGTTAATTTGGTAATATTGCTTGGACGAACTGCTTCGTGAGCCTCCTGAGCACCCTTGCTTTCTTTTCCATATGATTTTGGAGCATAATATTTTTCACCATATTCTTTTTTAACAACTTTGGCAATTTGACCCTGCGCCTGCTTACTAAGAGTGGTGCTGTCAGTTCTCATATAGGTAATTAATCCAGCAGTATATAATTTTTGAGCGACCATCATTGTTTTGGCTGGTGAAAAACCTAAACGGGAGCTGGCGGTTTGTTGAAGAGTAGAAGTTCGAAAAGGTGCTTTGGGGTTTCTTTTGGCTTTGGTTTCTTTAACATCAGTAACTGTCCAATTTTCTTTTTTGCCAGCCTTAAGAATTTTAGTGACTAGCTTTTTATCACGAGGCTCTTCGGAACAAATTAAAATAAATTCTTTTTTCTCGCCATTTTTAACGGTGGCCGTAATCACCCAATATTTCTCTGGTGTAAAAGCTCTAATTTCTCGTTCTCGTTCCATTAGAATTCTCAGAGCTGGTGATTGAACACGACCGGCGGAAAGACCGTAGCGAACTTTTTTCCAAATTAAACCAGATAAATCGTAGCCAAATAAACGATCAAGAACTCGGCGTGCTTCCTGAGCAGTTTTCATTTTCATATCAATTTTACCAGGATGTTTCATAGCTTCCAGAACAGCTTCCTCGGTTATTTCATTAAAAGTAACTCGAGCTGGATTTTTTAACCCAATAGCCTGAGCAATATGCCAAGCAATAGCTTCTCCTTCACGGTCGGGGTCAGTAGAGAGGATAACCTCATCAACTTTCTTAGCAAGAAGTTTTAAGTGTTTCACTACATCTTCTTTGTCTGGTGAAATAACATAAAAAGGTTTAAAACCTTTTTTAATGTCAATGGCTTGTTTATTACTTTTGGGCAAATCACGGATATGGCCAATGGAAGCTTCAATAATATAATCTGGTCCTAAATATTTAGAAAGAGTTTTTATTTTGGCTGGTGACTCTACAATAACTAATTTTTTCATTCAAGTTAAGATTTATGATTTAAGAATTTGAAAATTGATAAATTGGTAAAAATTAAAAAATATTTAACAAACTTCTTTTAGTGTAACACAGCTTTTTAACTTGACAAGTAGGGGATAGTTAAGGTAGTCTTTTTATAGTGAGGGTGGACATTTTATCTAAAATGTAAAGTATACACTGGAGGTTTGTGCAATGATTATTTATTTTGGACTTTTTCTTTTTGTGGTGATCATAGTAGCAGTGAATGAAGAAAGATCAATTGGTAAGGTTTTGTTAAAAAGTATACCAGTTTTTTTCATTTGGACATTGTTTTGGTGGTGGATTATTGGGATGCATTATTCAACAGAGGTAAATTCCTATATCAAGAATGGAAAGGTTGTTGGGATTACCGAATATGACAAATTTCCGTTAACATCTTTTGTTGGAGATTTTGTGGATCTTAATATTAGAAATTCTTCTGGACTATTTGGAGTTGTTACTGAGATAAAAACGGGTAGTTGGTTTAAGTACATACGTTTATACAATGATGGCACCGAGAGATTTGATAAAATTCCCAGTGACAAGGTTTTTATCAAAAAAGACGCTACATCAGAAACCGCCTATTTGGCTAGACGAAAGGTTCGTCCAAAACTTTCCATTTTTCAGAAGATAATGATTGTTCCACCATTTTTAGTAACCACATATGAAACAGAATATTGGGTGGCGCATGTACCTCCCAACAGTGTGGTTTACAAATTTAAAATGGAGTTGAAATAAACACAAGGAGGTAGTTTATGAATGGAGACAAAAAATTAAGAGGAGCAGTTGTCAATAGTAAATTGCGCGAGGCGGAGTTGTGCGCAACGATTAAAAAGCTTCGTGTAGAATTGCGCGAAAAGGAAGAAGAGATTGCAACTCTTCAAAAAAAAGTGTCAGAACAAAAAAAACGCCTTATGGCCATGCCTGACTGCAGTCAATGTGGTATACTGGGTTGAGATGTATCTTATCTTGCATTTTTGGTCGGATTTCCAAACGGAAATTCGGCCTTTTTTATTAAAAAGTAGGTTATATTTTTTTGGAGAGAAAATTTTTGAACTTTTTAAATTCCTTTAATAAATCTTCCGCCGCCGATGTTGCGGGCGAGGCCTTTTAATTCTAGGAGAGAAAGTTTGGTGGTGACCGTTGTGGAATTAAGTTTACAAAGTTTAGCCAATTTATCAATGACAATTGGGTCAAGAGAAAGTTTTTTATAGATTAACTCCTCTTCCGGATCAGTAAAGCTAACCTCTGGTTGGTCAAAAATATTACTTTGAGTTGGTGAAAAATTTAAAACCTCCAAAATATCATTGGCGGAAGTTACCACCTGAGCTCCATTTTTGATAAGTTGATGA
>JAUTWP010236190.1:0-14701 GCA_033042655.1 Cyathermia naticoides | reverse complement strand
GTCTGTTTTTTTAAAAATATTTAACCATTTAGAATATATCTTGTACGTTTGTTTGATGTGCACCACGCTCCATTTTTTTGACACAATGATACTGATGCACCACATTTAGGTCACGCAAATAGCACTACGACATACCGATGGCGGCCAGGTGGCGACCCGCCTTAAGGATTTATAGTGTATTTCTCATGATCTAATTTAGATACAGCAAATCAGTGCATTAGATGAATGGACCATGATGCGCATCAAACAAACGTGCAAGATATATTTTAAATGGTTAAATATTTAAATAAAACAGACACTGCCACTTTAAAAAGGAATAAAGTTTGTGAACAGTGCTTCTAAAATATGAAAGTCCAATATTCATGGCTAGTGTTTTTTTACTGTCAAATACCAAATAATTATGGAGATCCTTCCTAAAGGCTTGTAAAAAATAACTGATACATCTTTAGAACCCTCATTCCCATCCTGTGCATTAAAGTTACCGGTAGTAACAATTTCTGACACTTAACATACTACAGTGTACTCTGTCTAAACCAAGTGAAATGTCTGGTTTTCAAAAGTGTCCGGTTTTCAGTGGTTAGATTTACACTAAATGGACACATTGGGTCTAAATTGTTTTTCTGGTTTTGAGTGGATTCCAGTTTAGATGGGGTCCGGTTTAGAGGGGGGTCCAGTTTAGAGGGGAGTCTGGTTTAGAGGGGGGTCTTGTTTAGAGTGGGGTCCACCTTAGAAGTGTTTCACTGTAATTTATCACTATAATAAATAAAGTATTTGACGAACTGCATGGTTGATAACTTGGTACAGGAACAGGAAATATTTTGAAATGTTTTATTACTAAATGTGTTCAAGCACACGCCTCCTGGGCACGACATCTAACCAAGTCAGATACCCTAGCAGAACTTGGTACAGGAACAGGAAACATTTTGAAATGTTTACATTACTAAAATGGGTTCAAGCACACGCCTCCTGTGCACGACATCTGACCAAGTCGGATACCCTAGTACAACTTGGTAAACATGTTTTGAGTTTTAAGTGTTTTACTTGTGTAAGATCTCAGCTGGACAAGCTGTTCATTAAATGCTTGACAACACAAAGTGTCAAACGCATCCTGAGTTCCATCCTGTCACAGTGTTTCTTCGACAAATCATTACCACAATTCAAATTAGCATATAGATGAAAAACACTCTTTATACAGATTAGATCACTGGCAAGATATGCAGTGCGGGAGTGGGACGTAGCTCAGTCGGTAACGTTCCCACCTTTTGAAGAGGTCCGTCATCGGACTGGAATGGAATGGAAAAAGGTTTAATGTGCCTACATCACTAAAAATGTGTTCAAGCATGCCCCTCCTGGGCACGATGTCCGACCGTGCCGGACACCCTACCCAGGATGGGAGGGGGGTGGAATCGGGTTGATTCTTCTCAGTGGACCCATTTGCAGTTCGGGCTATTTTCTGTTCTAACTAGTGGTCCACAACTTGTTCATAAAATGCTATGGTATGTGTTGTCCTGTCTGTGGGAAAGTGCATATAAAAGATGCCTTACTGCTTATCTGAAAGAGTAGTCTATGTGGCAGTAGCGGGTTCAAAATTCCTTTACAAAAAAAGTAAATGATCTTATATGTATGTAACAATGTAAGGTACAGAAATTTCTTTTTATCTCTTGGACAGCCTCAATAAATTGCTCCCAATTTTTGTTTTTATCACCATCCAGGAAGAGCATTTCAAAATTTCAAATCCCTGACATGCAATAAAAGCCCTTATTTTTACTAATTTAAGACTAAATTTATAGCATTTTTCTTCTTATACCCACCCCCATCCGCCCCTGGGAAGGGTTTCTTGGGATCACAAAAGCCATGCCCAGGGGAGGCATGCTTGAACACTTTAGTAATGTATGCACGTAAAACATTATGTCAAGTCAAGGTATAGAAATGGTCAAATATTCTTTGTGTTTATCAATGCAATCTACAGCAGCACATTGCATGCAACTGAAACATTTGTACATCTAATCTCTCACACCTTAAAATATCTGTCATTAAAAAGCGATAGAATACTTGGTTGTCCTGGCAGCCAACAGCTAACTTAGCATTTAGATAAAGTTGAATTGCAGACAGCTATAAAACACTGACAATTTATGTATTAAATGTGCTAAAAGACATCAATCCCTCATGTATTAAAGTGACGGGTAACTGTTGGCACCGACATGCAATGAGATTTCCCACATAAACGCAATCAATAGTGTTTATTCTCTAGGGTAAATTGCTCAGCCTATTACATGCATGTAATCGATGAGGTCAAAACACTTAACAACACTAAGTGATAAAAAAAACTCACAAGATATTTTGTTACAGCTTAATAAAAGTGAAATCAAATGATTAAAATGTTGAGAATATTAATTTAATTTCTTATAGACATTGCTATATTTGAAACCAGAATAACATGCAGGTTTAAACTGAATCTTGAACATCAGCATAAAAATAACCATATTTGTGAGTCAAAAAGTAAAGTTTGTTTTGTTTAACGACAGCACTGTCCAGAGCACATTATTTTTCATCTTATCAGCAGCTATTGGACATCATTCATATGGTAATTTTTGACACATTTCTTTTAGAGGAAACCCGCTGCTGCCACATTGGCTACTCTTTCCGATAAATAGCAAGTAATTTTTATATGCACTTTTTCACATACAGGACAGCACATACCATGGCCTTTGATGCACCAGTTGTGGACCACTGGTTGGAATGGAAAATAACCCAAACTGCAGATGGGTCCACTGAGAAGGATCGATCCTATGACTAACCACTTCAACGGCAGGCACATTACCGACTTAGCTACATCCCACTCCCCATAAATGAACAAAATATCATTAGTAACTTGTAGTAAGAAAAACACAAAACCAATACTAATAGGGATGGTAAAATTGCATGTGTATTTGGTTTATTTTGGGAGGGGGACATAGCTCAAGCAATAGCATTTTCATCTGTGAGGCAGCTGGTCATCGGATCGATTCTTCTAAGTAGATCTATTTGAAGTCTGAGCTATTTTCCATTACAACCAGTGGCACATAACTGGTTCATCAAAGGTTGTGGCATGTGCTATCCTGTCTGTGGGAAAGTGCTGTTTTTCTGAAAGAGTAGCCTGCCCTATGTGGTGGCAGAAAGTTTCCTCAAACAAAACCTGTCAGAATGACCATATGTTTGATGCCCAATAGCTGATTATTAAAAAGGAATCAAAGTACCGTAGTCTAGTTTCATTAAATTAAACAAACTTTTTCTTGGTATCTTTTATTATGGAACTTAAATAACCACTTTATTATAGGGATCTAAATGTGTCATCTTCAAAAAAGGATTAGATTAACCAATATTCATTATTTCCAAAACATGAAATTGAAAATAGAATTATGAAAAAGAAAATGAAATGATTTATTAGATATTACCCCAACAGTCACTCATAATTGGTGAAATATTTATCATAATTTCTTAGCAAAAACATTCCAACCAGTGGTCCACAACTGGTTCATCAAAGGCTATGGTATTTGCTGTCCTGTCTGTGGGAAAGTGTATATAAAAGACCTCTTGCTGCTTATAAAAAAGAGTAGCCTATGTGGCAGCAGTGGGTTTTCTCTAAAGAAATGTATCAAAATTTCCATATGTATGATAGCTGATGATAATATTAAAATCAATGTGCTCTAGTAGGATTGTTAAATAAAACAAACTTCATTTTTACTTAGTAAATAAACTATCAAAATACCAGTAACCTATAATTTGATTGGATAACCCTGAATATAGTGATCAATCAACTTGCTGGTTGCATCGTATCTTATCTTGTCAATTTGTTTTTTAATTTTCCTCCCACACCATTGCTTAATGGCCCGAGAGTAATAAACTTCTTGTCTTGTCTTGACGCACAGTTTGTCTAAATAATCACCACAGAGAACCATTAACAAGAAGTTTAACACATTCAGATTGGGAGTAATAAATATAATATTAAAGTCATTAACATTTTTTTATAAATTTTATGTTCCTCATAAAATATGAAACATTACTTGATAATAATTAGTTCATTTAACATCTATATCATTTTAGTCATTGTTTAGCACTAAATAGCATTATGATTTTCTTTATCAAATAAATATCTCCTCAATACTATGTCACTTTAACCATCTAAAGCAGTAATATTAACAACGATTATATTATATTAAAAAATGCTTTGTATTATGCGAAGTATGTTCAGAAGACATGAAAAATCAAAACGTTTACCAATAACTCTCTTTTGAACAATTCAGTTGTTTTCTTCAGACAATTAGTCCATTTTTTATTTATTGTCACTTTAACCATCTAAAGCAGTAATATTAACAAAGATTATATTATATTAAAAAATGCTTTGTATTATGCAAAGTATGATCAGAAGACATGAAAAATCAAAATGTTTACCAATAACTCTTTTGAACAATTGAGTTGTTTTCTTCAGTCAATTAGTTCGTTTTTTTATTGAAGACGTAGAATGAATCCATACAAGATGTAGAACAAATCCACACAATGTAGAATGATCAATTCGGATCTGGCTGATGAGTTGTTAAGCCAACAAAAGCCAGGAACTCACTAATCAATAGGACACTTAATTGTGAGCTCAAATCACTTGACTATCGGATTGTTCAGACTGGGTATTCCACTGACATGAAGAGTTATAAAATTAACACATTGTTTATTGAACACACTCAATCCTCATGATCATCTGTCTAGACACTTGCTCATCAAACAATCTCAGTGAAACACTCATCTCACAGATCACGCACGACATTTAACAACGTTTATCCTCTGACCAGTTAACCGTCTGCTATAACAGCTTAGCTCTGAATGTAGACATTAAACAATATGGGCCGAAATTACGAAGCCTGTTTTGGTTAAATGCACGCGTTTAAGAATTTTAAATGTATGTAGTTACACGCGTGTAAGAGAAAAACACGCTTAGTAATTTTGGCCCAAAATCTTGTCCTAACCAGCAGATATTTTGCATGTAAGGTACAGAAACAGAACTGGTGTTTTTCACTCTTCAATGCTAACCACAATAGTCCAACAGTTTTCAAGAACCACTATCAAAACAAAGACACAAAAATGCTAAACTTTATGAACCTCGAACCTATTTTTTATGAGAATATTTTTAGATTTTAAGAGAATATTCTTGGAGTGTTTGAAATGCTAGTTATACATGATTCAGTTCAGTGGAATAAAGATGAGCCACAATGAAGACATTAACATCACACGGTCCGTCGTTACATATCACATTGTCAAAGAATCAATGCTTGCTTTTATTTACTTTTTTTGCAGACTTTTTTTGTTCACAAATAGCAACATCAATATTAGCAGCCATGATAATTACAGACTATTGAGTGCGTGGAGAATGTCAAACAGAACTCTCAGACTACAAACACAGATGGTTTTACAATCAGCACGTTTGACTTGATGCAATCTATTTTCACATAGGTCAACTCTTTTGCTTAAAAGCATAATTCTTTCAATTTTTCACCTGACTAACATTGGAAGAGTTTATTGGTTTTCATTCTTTTGATATAAAGGTCATCTGATAACCAACAGCCCATGCAGTGCTAGCAACAGATTGCATGGCATGGGTAGAGTAGTCACTTTCTGTGAACACCTGGTTTCATTACTATTTTCATAGTCTTTTTATCAGATCAAAAACCTACAAGACAGTTCACAATTATGGACAAATCTGTAACAGCAATTGTATTATAGACTAAATTATACACGTAATGATAATTTCAAGTGAAAAGACCACAAATTTATAAATAAAAACAAAATGCATGTCGAAGAATTCAAACCTACTACCGGTATACTAAATCATATAGGATTTGACACTCTGCACTTTTGGCACACAGATATCTAGTACCGGTACTGATCTATTCTTTTACAAAAAAAGTCTTTCTTGAGGACCTGTAGTTACAAAACCAGAGATACCAGTCCCATGTGTTCACAAAAATGACCATATCCTGCCCCACTGGTAGCACCCATCATAAGCATACTAGGTAACAAATAGAACTAATGTGTTGAATACAGAGGCAGATCTTGATTGTTATAAAACCACTAGAATTGCACACCTGTGCCATCACTTTAACATCCAAACACTTTTATAGTACCGTAATGTGTGTTCAAATAGCACAAAAACCACTGTTAAACAGTTCTATAATTGGTTTTATAAATTGCACCCTCATCCCTTTAAAAAAATAATGAAACCACTCCTAGAATGCGCTAATAAAGCATCTCCAATAGTGTGCAAAGGAAGTGGCAGTAACAGTTGGGATTCCATGGACCTGATTTTTTTCAGTAATGGATAAAATTCAGATAAATACTCCTATTCGAAGATAATCACTTTTGGCTATGAATGGAGGAAGTTAAAAAACTGGTGAAGAGGTCAAGAAATATCTAAATGACTGAACAGATACATCACTCTTCCTGATATATAACCCCATAAGAAACGCTTATAGATTTTATGATCACAAAATGGCTATTCTGAACTGGATGTAAAGTTTATCATGATGACTGTGAATATGATTGGGCCAGCTTCATCATGAAGCACTAACAAAAGCCATGTATCACTTCCGTGCATTCACTTGACATTCTCAAGGGACGAACTTCAGACGAAATGAAAGTGAGGTATTGGAAATCAACAGGCAAGTTGAGTAAAGAAATTCAATTTAGGTTGCTATTAATGTGAGCATGATATCAGTTTATTACTTGAGCTGTGAGTAATCATTCCGTGCAGAAAGCAATCTGAAACAACATTCATTCAAAGCAAGCTTAATAAGTTTCAGTCCAAAGTAACAATTATTGTTCCAACTGTTAGCAGGGTTCATTGGTTTGTAGCAGAATCACTGTCTTGTTTAATTCATATCAGATTTGTAACAGTTTTTCTGTCGTATATTTAAACCAATTCAATTGACATAAATTGTATCCAATCTATTTAAAAAAATGGTCATTGAATTAAATGGTAATTGTTATGCATCTAAGTTAAAGAATAAATTAATTAAATAATTTTATAAAATACATATAATTTTATATTGACTTTTTATTAGCTGAAATTAGATACCATTTTTTACAAATATATTGCCATAAAAATTAATGCTTGAAGTTAGTTTTTACTAGTTTAGATACATTTGTAATAAAAGGAATTAGGTTATGAAAACCTGACTGAATTTCTTTAATAAACAGCAAGTCTTTACTTTGATCAGTCTGATAGTAACACAGTAAATAATGGCTCTCTTTCTGGTGGTTGTCTTCAATCTTGAATCTTTGGAAGAAGAAAATATTTTGTTATATAAATATTTATCCTACGAAATCAATATATCCTTAATTGAATCAGTGACCTTCTCGTTGGACCTTTAAATTGCTCCCAAATCAATATGTTCTGTAAATCACAGTCTCTACAAATAAAATAGTTATGTCATGTCTACTGTTAATGGTTTTATGTTTGTCAGATAAATAGTTATGGTCTTTGCTTCTAAAAATGGTTGATAATTATTTTATATTTTTATTGTTACCAATGATTGAAAAACTGAGTTAGTATTACACATTACTTATTTTTTAGCTTAGAATATCAATGTTTTGCATTTCTGGTTGTCTTGATGTTTGACAGAGCTCAAACTAGAACAGTTTGCATACAGTGTACAAATACACTAAGAAGAGCAGATCAAGACAGTGCACAGTGCACATGTCCCCAAACCCAGCAATCACCCATTTCCACGATCTGAAAAAAATCAGGTCCATGGAATCCCAAACATTTATCAACTTAAAGGTTTTTCTTACATTTGTTTATTACATTACAAAGCCCACATGCATTATAGAAGCGGATCGATTCATATTACTTTCTATATTAACAGAAAAAACTATCAGTAAATAGCATGTTAGTCAGGACAGTTCCTTTAAATACATACTTTATAAAGTAGAAAGGTTTTTCTCACATTTTTTGTTACGTGCATTATAGAAGCAGATCAATTCATATTACTTTCTACATTAATGAAAAAAGCTATAACCAAATGACATGTTGGTTAGGTATGTTCCATTAAATGCACATACAGTGGACTCTGTCCAAACCAGACACATATGGGACTATGTAAAATATCTCGTTTTCAGAAGTGTCTGGTTTTCAGGAGTTAGATTTACCGGTACATTAAATGGACAGATTGGGAATGAATTGTTTGTCTGGTGTAGAGGAGATTCCAGTTTAGAGGGGTTTTACTATACTTTTATAAAGTATAAAAACCTGCAGCGAAGATGTTGTAAGAAATGTTTAATTTTAAAAAGCTATTCAGTGTTCACATTGTTGGCATCGTGTATTCTGTGAATTACTCATTCAAATAGCATCCAGTGAGAAGTGAAACTGATATACAGCTCTCGGTGACTAACACACACTTCCCACTGGCAGAGATCCACCACAAGTAAATATAGCATGAAATAACAACTTGTTATGTTACCTCAAAAATGTCTAAAGGTGATAAAACACAAACTGTGCTTGCTTTATTAGCACACCAAGTTAAAACATGTTTAATTCTGAAACATGTGTAATTAATAATCATTTATTTTATATGTATATTCCAACTAGTGGTCCACAACGGGTTCATCAAATACTGTCCTGTCTGTGGGAAAGTGCATATAAAAGATCCTTAGGTGCTTATCAAGCATAGTAACCTATGTGGTGGCAGTGGCTTTCCTCTAAAAAATGTGTCAGAATGACCACATGTTTGACGTCCAATAGCCGATGATAAGATAAAAATTAATGTGCTCTAGTGACGACGTTAAATAAATAAACTTTACTTTTACATGTATGCGAGGTGAGTTGAGCTCATATGCAATACATGTTGTAGCCATGATAATTCAGCTGTAGATATTTTATGGTTTTAGACCAGGTTTCTTTAATGACATTTTCAAAGATGAGGTCACACTGACATTTGATGAGTTTCACATTCAAAAGCAATGCAGTTTTTCAAAATTGACAAGTCCCAGACTAAAATCAATTTTTCCTGTAATAAATCAACTAGTTGATGAAAACTGTGCAAAAACCATATTGTGAAATCTAAGTACATTTTACATCAGATTTGTTTTTTTGTTTTGTTAAATAAAATTCTTGTGGTAAATATCAATTTATCAGTCATTTTTAAAATACTAAATACAGTAGACCTTGCATATAATGGTCTTGCATAAACAGGACACTTGCCCATAATGTACTGAATCTGGAAGTCCCAGTCCCATTTAATGATAATTCCAACTAAAGTCCTCGTATATACCGGCCTTTATATAACGGACAATCGCATATACCATACCAAAATCTGTGTTCCCAGTCTAATGCATTTCCATTAAAATAGCCTCGCACATAACATACCCCTTGCTGCCAACACACAAAACTACTTACCAGTTTTGTTGTCGGACTTCATTACTTGTGGTTACAGCCGAAAACAATTGTCCCTATCTTGGAAAGGTACATGGGTTTCGAAAACTCTTAAAATGCTCTGGTGCGTTTCCCGCCAATGAGTGTTGCAGCACTTTGAGACAATGTACAGATTAGTTTGAAAGTTTTAAGTACCAGTACTTGATTATTTAGTTTATTTTTCCTCATTTGAATTTCGTTAGCAGACAGGTTTTTTTTACACAATCTACATGTAACAGTTCAACTTTAGATTGAAAGTGAATCTTATTACCTCACTCAGAGCCAGTTTGAAGCTTACCAGTCATGATTCAGATTAATTCTGTCCTTAAAGGAAATAATAAAGAATTTTGAAAAATATCAATTATCCGTGTTGTTTTTATTTATAAAAACACTTGGATACAATGATCATATACATGTGAAACGTGTTAATCAGACAAAGTATCGTATATGGATACACTATTGTAATAGCTGTATATAGCAGACAAAGTAAAGTATATGTGTATAACAGGCTTCTCATATAACAGATAAAAATAGCCAGTCCCAATTAGTACGTCATATGAGAGGTCTACTGTATTATGAGATGCCAAATCTTCAAAAAACATATTCAAGAATTTTTAAGCTAATTTCAGATATATCTTTAAATGTGTTCGAACAGAACAAGATTACAATTTTTTTTTTAAATTGATGTTTGCAAAACACAAGATTCCCTCGATTACCATCACATGTCATGTTAATGGTTTCTCTGGCAACAACATACAAATAGCTGTTCAAGTTTTTGATGCATTCTCATTTGTCATGCTCACAAATAAAGTGACTAATTCCTGCTATATCACAATCATTAGGCATAAAAACTAACATTTTACTGAATGTAATCTAGTAATCAAGCATCATCGGTTTAATGGACATCATGGCAGATTTACCTCCCCTTGTAAAAGTAACTCTCCACTTAAAGAATGTGCTAAAAGGATGTTTGCTGTGATAACAGCATGTAAATGTAAATGATAAATCAAAATAAATTACCTCTATAGTGTGATAGTACATGCATGTTTTATTCAAGTGTAAGCATCAAGCAATTGTCTAGAATTACCTCTATAGTGTGATAGTACATGCATGTTTTATTCAAGTGTAAGCATCAAGCAATTGTCTAGAGGATCCTTTATTGTATTTGACTTTCAGACCACCTTGAAAGAACAGAAATGTATTGCTAACATGTACTAGAACCTCATTACCACACCACTTAACATTATTGAACCATTAACATAATTCATATAATTATATTTAAAAATCAGTATATTCTTTTCTTATTTTTCATCATAATTTAGTAAATAAATTCATTTACCAAATAGAAACATTCATAGAAAATGCACTATTGCATAGGTGCAGCAAATTATCAAGTAAAACAATTTCTAAGTTATAAAAAGTTGCAAAATGTCTGGGTAAATCAATTTTACTTGTTTTTAAAATCATGGTGTATATTATTTATGTTGAAATAAACACCAAAACATGCTACTGATATAACTAAGTGTATAAACATGTTATTTGTAAGTGAGTTTTATCTAAAAATAGAAAACATTTTTTTTAAACTATATGGTAGACATCAATTTGTCAAACACATTAATATTACTCAACATTCATTTGATTCAAATACCAAATTTTTTAGAACAGATAAAAACAAATATACCACAATACAATCAAATTCTCATAAATCATAGAGGTGATAAAGGGAGATAACTGAATAATGATGCCCATTGATTATTAATTCCCTGATGAAAAGATCCATCTTCTGTAGCTGTTCACTTGAAAGGTACCCTCTAAAATTGTTATCACTTCAGATTTTATCAGAATATTTTGGTTTGAAGTCGCAATGTGATAATTCAACAAAATCCTGAATGTTGGATATCTCTGCTGCTTCCTGTCTCAATTTTTTCAGTTTTATGCTCCAATAAAAAAATCCTTCCACATAAATAAAATTTATGGCAGTGTTTGCATGGATCTTGCTTAATGCAGTGAAATGGCATTGCTTTGACACTGCAGTGAGCAGAATAGTGTACTGAATGGATAGCAACAGCAACACAAATGTTAATTTAATAGCCAGAAGGTAGAATTTTTTTATAATGGCTATTTAATTCTAAAATTCACAAGTGACAAACAATAATTACTTGCTCTGACCCAGACTTCACCATTCAAAGAGAGCTGTGGGTGTGGGTCATTTTCAAAGTGTTTCTATCTGATAACTGTTCAAGCATGCCTGTTGTGGACACAAACTCTTGACTTTGTGAAAATGTTCTCTCCATGACAGGCATGGATGGCTTGAATGTGTCATCTCCCCACCCAGTAGAAAATCCCAGCAATATTCCAATTTTCTGTCACCAATAGTCAATAAATTCATTGATCACACATGATTACCAAAATAAAATGATGTCCAAAATTACGTCAAGAATAAAATAAGCACTTAAAATTGTCTTGCTATTTATTGAAGTAATAGTTCCTGGGGCAAACATTTTTTCTTCTAATTGTGTCATTTAATAATAAAAAATAAAAAAAATTATTATGGGATATATTTGAAATCAAGAACACTGAACTTTACTTGACTAATTCGCCCTGAATGGGACATAACCAATATCTTATGAAATCAATGTTTCAGGGAGAATGCAAAAATTTGTATTTAATCATATACTTTTCTATATTTATCCTGTATGATGAACAGCTAATTTTGCATGTTAAATAACTTGAAAAATAATTTTAAAATTATAACTAATACAGAAGTAAGTTAGGATGTATATTAAACAAATAAATTCAAATTTAGTTCCTGGTATGTGAAAACAAGACACATGAGAGTACATGATAAACCCATGACAACCTGTTATTGTCAACTGATAGGATTTCTACTGCCAATAAACCAGAACAAATGTTTATGTGGTAATTATATTGCCAATACAAACAGTGACTGCAGCATAAACAGCACTGTCATCTTAACAACTTTATACTGTCTAACCAATAAAATGAAAAACTGTCTTACTATGTTTTCATGTTACTAGCTCTAGGTTGCTATTTAAGACAGTTTTTTCTGGATGGTTCTAGTATTACTATACTAGAAACAGTATTCTTAGCACACACCCACTAGCAACGTTAAATGTCTGACCTTATAGATGAATTAGCAGTGAAATTGAGTTACTAATGGCAACCAGTCAGTGAAAACGGCATTAAGAAGGAAAGCAGTCAACTAGGAACACCCATAAAGCAATTTGTCATCATTGTTCAGTCCTATTTAATATCAAGCCATAGATAACAAAAGGTCACAAGACGTATTACGGGATTTATATAAATGTGGATGCATGCATTTCACTCCATTAGCTATTTCTTACAAACTTTTTGTTAATACTTTCTTCATGAATACCATGATTTACTCAATAGATAGCAGAAGTTTATCTTGCACAAAAAGATGACAGTCAAAACTGTCAACTACAAACCAGTATTAATGATCATTAATGGGAATTATTATTTCAGTTAAAACATGTTTCTTTTTATTTGATTATTCACATAATAAAATTTTAACCAATTAAATGAAATTTTTCTATTGATAAACAATTTTAAACATTCTACAATACTGAGCGTATGGTCATAGATTTAACATGCTTAAATAAAATAATATTCTTCAAACATTTTTTAATATTGAGAAATTAAAATATTACCTTTTAAAACCCAAAAATACAATAACTGAAAAATAATTTTCAGAATACTTTTATAATGAAATTATCAAACTATTTTCTATAAAATATCCATAAAATACTTCATCCATCTACGTAGTACAAATAAAATCTCAACATGAACCATCCCTTCATAGAAAAGATTTTAAGATCATAAACTAATATGGTGGATGCATGATATAAAAATGCAGTAACTTCAATGGCACTAATCTTACAAGTTGCAAGAAATAGTACATCAATATTTTCCTGCTCTAGGTGACTACCTAATTAATGTTGAGTGACTGCAGTCTTGGATATCAATGCCTGACATAGGTGGTTTCCAGGCATAATTAAAATATTAGCCATTTTTACAAAAATTCCTAAGGATTCTTAAGCAACCTTTGAGAAACCTCTGACATTTTATAAAAGATTTATTCCTTTCCATAATCCATTTAACAGAATGTCAAAGTAAGCACTAAAGACAGTAGTACTAGTGGTAGGTGTCTAAGTAGATGGTTTCTAAGTGCTGCAAGTGCTTCTTAATGCAAGGACAGACATATATGGTAATTCCAGTTCCATGTAATTCACGTGTTCTGTGTGAGCTATGCTGTCAAAGTACTCAAGCAGAATATCAAATAAATTAGATCCTCTGGTGAGAATTCCTTAATGCACATCATATCCAATGCTCAGCCGTCTGCGGCTTTCAAAAACTCTCCTTAACCGAAGAAGAGAAAAACAGCATGGAAATTATTCCACGTAAATGGGAAGATCAAGGCAGGAAATCAAGTGAAAATTCTGTGACTGTGATAAATAAAGCCACTGTTACTTGCTAGAATTACTTCACAGAAACACTATTCAATCACTCCATGTTAGTTTGGATGAATATCACACTAACAGTTTTGTATACAGAATGTCATAAAATATGTTTTGATACTCTGAATAATGATATGGTAACAAATGATAACCTGATTCAGTGACTGTGATAAAAATGACAAAACTATTATTCAATGTATTGTCTCCTTTTATGTGTTCAAGATCAAGCAATATATTTGAACAAAGGACAGCATGCACTTAAAACAGTGCACATTATTTTCCCCTGGTGGCAACCAACATCAGTAAATCTTCTTGTTTTTTTATTTAAATGTATAAATATAAGGTTAAAATAATGGCATTAAACAGCGCTGTAACTTTGGCAAAATTTGGCCCTTGCATTGGGTATAAGCGGCAGTGCCCCCTTAGGGAGTTCCAGGTACAAAACACCCAGAAGTTGCAGCATTTTCTTTTTTCAAAAGAGTAAAAATGGGCTATCTAGGAAGACAATGTAATTTTCTGCCCAACATGTACGTACTTTTTAGATGAAAAGTTGGTCCGACCAATTGGGGCAATCAGCACTGCTAAATATCAAGAGTCGGTACAGCTTTTAGGAGCCAATGGGTTTCGTAGTCTTGATGAAACAACTGTGTATGTGATTCCTTAAAACAGAATGTATTTCTAACTGTTAATTCCAACCAGTGATCCACAACTGGTTCATCAAAGGCTGTGGTATGTACTGTTCTGTCTATGGAAAAGTGCATATAAA
>JAUTWP010236079.1:0-14702 GCA_033042655.1 Cyathermia naticoides | reverse complement strand
CATTAGTGTGGCGGCAGCGGGTTTCCTTCTAAAAATGTATGTCAAAATGACCATATGAATGACGTCCAATAACCGATAATGATAAAATCAATGTGTTCCAGTGGCGTTGTTATACAAAACAAACTTTACTTTACTCATGCAATCCTGATTCATGTTATCAAAACTTTAATGTTTCTATTTAGAATCTCTAGAGAAGGCTGTTTTACATAGAATGATATTTGTTTCTCTCTACAACCTCCTTTGAAAAGAAGTTAGCTACAACCCTGACCACCAATAGCAATCCTATAATAGATTTGTTGAATGCTTTAATAAATACATCTAGCATGGCTTGTCCTATCGACTGACTAATTTCTGAGTTTATTTACTGAGACGCACACGTTTTCATCTTTATAACTTCTCTGTTTTCTCAAATTAAGTGATATTCACAGAAACGCATCCCGGCTTTGTAGCTCATGTGTTAGGGGAGTTTTTTCTTTATTTTACTGCCGCATTGTTTGTTGTTGTAGGAAATGAATCTCGACAAAGAACATTCACAATTTATTTTTGTGAGCAGAAATAGCTTGCAGTAACTTCCTGTAGCTGTGAAATCTCGATTCACCTGGGGAGTGTTTTTTCTCGGCACATGTGGCAATTTCATCAAACCCTCCAACACCAGACTTCTCCTACTCACCTGTACAAAAAACACAGCCATCACTTTCTTAAAGCAGCCAAACTCACTTTCACACTTAAAGCAGCCAGTCTCACTTTCAGTCTCTTAAAGCAGCCAGTCTTACTTTCACTCTCTCAAAGCGGCCAGTCTCACTTTCACTCTCTCAAAGCAGCGTCTCACTTTCAGTCTTAAAGCAGCAAGTCTCACTTTCACTCTCTCAAAGCAGCAACTCACTTTCAGTCTTAAAGCAGCAAGTCTCACTTTCACTCTTAAAGCAGCCAATCTCACTTTCAGTCTCTTAAAGCCGCAAGTCTCACTTTCAGTCTCTTAAAGCAGCCAGTTTCACTTTCAGATGATTTAAAAGTAATGTTTGTTTTATTTAACACTGGAGCACATTGATTTTATCTTATCATCGGCTATTGGAAAGTAAAGTTTGTTTTATTTAATGAATATTCCCATAGGCATATAAATACATCTTATTTCATCTATAAATAAAAATAAAATATTTGGTTTTCAGATATTAGTGCAGTACTTCTATGAAGCTCAGGAGAACCATGCTACCAGCCTACCATACATCTGTTGCTTTAGAGTCAAATTCTAGGATAGACAACAAACAATGTGACAAGAGTTGAAACACTGACAAGTAAAAACAATGGATTTGGAACATACCCAAGTATATATTAACTGGACCATTTATTTAGCGGTGGATGGATAAAACCATAAACTGGGTCCACAGGATGAGTCTGCTATAACAGCCTGGCTCTGAACATAGACATTAAACAACTTGACCTGACCTGACTGTAGCTTTTTGAAACAATTTCTATCAGAATTAATTATAAACCAAGCAGTGATTAACTATGTGGGAAAGTTCATACCTGGTTCAATATCAAGAATATCTTTTAGTTTGGGAGATCCTTCACAGATGAGGGTTGCAATATTCCTGTTACTAAAAACATTTCAATCAATATGTACTTTGAAATTCAACATTCACTATTTCGAATAGTAGTAAAAGAATGAAATTTCGACCCCTGAATAAGTTTTTATTTCCTAAGTTCTATCGTGATTGAAATGTTTTGTTGCCGACAGATAAAACTAGTTTGATGGGGACATAACTTGGACATAACTTGGACATAACTTGGTATGAAATGCAAGTTAAGTTGATATTCGGTTTATTGCCGAGATCAATTTTGATAACTTCCCTTTCATCTCATTTTAAAAACAGAATTTGATGGAAATCCACTAAAATGTAATGAAACGTGGCTACCACAACATTTAATGTCCTATTTATTATGCACAAAGTTTTGGTTTGCAGTTAAAAATAAGAAATTGTTTTTGTTTAAAAGTACAGTGGACTATCGAACCGGACCCACACTAAATCAGAATCCTGTCAAAACTGGACAAACAATTCGGTCTCAATGTGTCCATTTAGTGTAAACCTAACCTCTGAAAACCAGAAACCTCTGAAAACTGGAGATTTTACTTGGTACCATGAGTGTCCATTTTAGTGAGGTTTTACTGTCGCCTATTTCTAGCATGTGAAAGTATTAAATGAATTCTATGGCTGTCGGTATATATAAATGTACTTTGAGCATGAGTGGAGGTTTTGACCACCAAACTTCCCCTACACTCATGCCTGGTATATCTTGAACATTGAAATAATCCAAAATATGATTCATTGTTAGAAGTGGTGCAAATTTCAATTTTGTTCATACAATCACAATATATATATATATAGAAGGAATTTGAAGTCATATAATTGTCAAATGTATTTCAACACTAATGTATTGTATATTGTAGTTTATATTTGTTAATGGGCAATGTACAAATGGTGACAGCAAATGGCAAATTGTTCAGTTTGAAATAGATATATTTGTACATACTTGTTAGCAGGTTTGACTGTACTTGTTCTTGTACATATATCTGGCTGTACCAGAATGGAGTGTGTGAAATACAATGAACTTATTTTCTCAAATCATTTTTTTCTGTAATAGTCATATGTATGAAGACTATAAATTTAAATGTGTTTAACTGTCTATACCTCATGTAAAATATCTGCTGGTTAAAAGAGATAAACACTATTCATACATATAGACACTGGTTCATTATTTTATTTGGAGGAATAAAATGTGCTTATAATATAAATATGTAATATTTTTATATGTATCTAAATAATAAATGACTAATTATGTTAAAATATGGTTGTTTTGAGTTTGTAAACATACATTTACAAAAAACAACAACTTGTAACAGATATTATTATTGAATTTAGTTGGCAGGCATTAAACCAGACCTGTGCACTACATGAGATTTTGAGGTAAAGTCACATGTGTACCAGGAACAGAGTCCAAAGAACATTCATGTACATTTAAAACAAAAGTTGTAACTTAGTAATGGAACAACCCAGAGGAAAGTAGTCTGGCCTTCAGACAACGCCCTGAAGGAGAAATAGTTTTGCCTCATTGAGAATCTTCGGTGTAAAACAACATTCAAAGAAGAAGAAGTAGTGGAATATTATTATTTAAAACCAAGAAAGATTTACACAACCTACATACTATACTCCTCCAAAAAAGTTAAGGATCAGTATTTGTTTTTCACATAACATCAGAACCAGAAAAGACAAAATGCTTAAATTGGGTTTATTCATGCGGTTATCTGTATAAAATGTGATTAAAGAAACAATTCCGAGAAAAACAAAAACACATACACAATTCATACTGGTTTTCAATGATCAGTGAAACAGAAATGTTCGTTTTCTGTGAAAGTCAGTTCGCTAATTGCTCTCTAGTAACGGGTATTACCACTACGATCGTTAATGACTGCTCTGCAACGTCGCTGCATGCTCTGTGTTAAGTGTCTAATGTTCTGCAGTGGAATGTTCTGTCATTCTCTGATCAGTGCATTTGCAAGGTCACCTATGGTTCTTGGTGGGTTATTAAGTCTTGAAATGCATGTCTGAAGTTGATCCCAGATCTGTTCTATGGGGTTAAGGTCAGGAGAAATAGCTGGTAAATCCATTCTTTCAATTGTCTCTTCTGTGAGGTAATGCCTCACACTTCGTGCTCTATGTGGCCGTGCATTATCGTCCATTAGAACTCCGGACCAATGACACCTGCAAACGGTCTCACAAATGGATGACGAATTTCATCTCTGTACTGAATTGGGGTAAGAGTTCCATTCCTGATGGCGTGTAAGTCCGTACGACCATCCAAAGATATTCCACCCCATACCATAAATTAATTACCCCCCCAAAAAAAAAAATAACCCGACCGTGTTGCACTATGTTACAGTCAGCATATCGCTCTTCAGGTTGCCACCAAACACGCCTACAGCCATCGTCCAAGCAAAACCTTGACTCGTCTGTAAGCAGAACTGAACACCAATGACGACATTGCCATCTGACGTGGTTTCGCGCCCACACCAATCGAGCTTAATGGTGACGTGGGAGCGGTATTGGCCTTACTGCTGGTCTACGGCCTCAGAAATTGGTTGCATGGAGTCTGTTTTTAAGGTTTGTGGGGTGATGCGCTTTCCAGTGGCCTGGTGAAATTGTCTATTAATGTTAGAAGAACCATCAAAACGATTCCTACGAGCCATTTCACCAGAAATCTGTCTTGACGCTGTGTTGTAGCTCGTGGTCTTCCATCCTGGTATGAGTCTTATCACGCACTTGTCCGGTATTGTTGTAACGTGTTTGCAATCTGGAAACAACACTTTGTGATACTGCAAGTGCTCTAGCCACCTGTCTTTGAGTTTGACGACTTTCAAGCAATCCGAGTGCTCTTCCTTGCTTTTCAATTGTCAAGTGGTGTCGTGTTGGCATTGTAACTGAATTTAACGTTAAATGATGTGTAGTCTCAAACTGATGACATACAATTTCATCAGAACTTTCAATTTGCGATTTCAAAACGGTTTGTTTTCATTCTGATTTTCACCCACACCACTTCAAGGCAAATTGTGTATGATCATGTAAAGCAATCTACACGCAAAGTACAGTAACTCATTTTACGGGTGAAACTAAAAATAAACAGTTTCCATCTTTACATAAGAAAATATAAACATGATCCTTTTTTTTTGTAGAAGTATATGTATCAATATTTGTTTTGTTGAGCATTATGAATAATTTTTTATGTTGTTATACGACATCAAGTAAGTTCCAAAATACAGTGGACTCTGTCTAAATCAGATCCAGTTGGGACCAACAATAAATGCTGGTTTAAACAGAGTGCCAGTATAGGCAGATTTTATCCAGTATTACAGTAGCTAGATGGGACTTCGTAATCATGCTGGTTTAAACACAAATGCACTGTACATTGCTGATTTATAGGGTACATGACTTTATTGATAAGTGATTTTTTGCAATTTAAAAATTCAAATATACTTACTGATCCAACAATATGTGCTCCTAACAATCTGTCTGTCTTTTTATCACCAAGTACTTTCACTAATCCGTCTGTGTCGTTATTACACTTTGACCGACTGTTTGCAGCTAGTGGAAACTTTCCAACTTTATATTCAATACCCTGAAAGAAAACAATATAAAAGTCATACACATTAAATTTTATACTTAATTATTTAATAATGGTGAAAAAAAAGAATAATTCCTATATTAAATTGTTGTCCCTACCTTGTCATTGAATGTTTAAAAATCACCCAAATGTATAGCATTGCAAACACAATATCTGGTGTTGTAATATACACACAATCCATTATTTTGTAGTAAATGTAACGACACCACTGGAACACATTGGTTTTTTTATCTTATCGGCTATTGGACGTCATTCATATGGTAATTTTGACACATTTATTTTAGAGGAAATAAGCTACTCTTTTTGATAAGCAGCAAGGGATTTCCCACAGGACAGCACATATCACGGCCTGATGAACCAGTTGTGGAGCACGTTAGAACAGAAAATAACCCAAACTGCAGATGGGTCCACTGAGAAGAATCGATCCGACGACCGACCGACCACTTCAAAGGCTGACATGCTACCATAGCAGCTGATTACACCATAAGGATTTCTAAAACAAATATTACTTTGCTCTACGTATATAACAAACTACGCATAGCCAGCATACTCTACCTCTTCCTTCAATTGCTCTTCATTCTTTCCCACCCAGGCCACCTCGGGATGTGTGTAGATCACAGAGGGAACACAGTTGTAGTCGATGTGCACAGCACCACCACACATGCCCTCCACACAGACAATACCTACACACATGTAAAGAACAGTTGTCAGAAATCAAAAAGCTACATGGTTAAAATAGAGAATTCATGAACCAAATTCATAAAACCAATCTAAGCATAGTTCTGGAGGACAGATCAATAGACATAAATTACTGTATCCTCGTCCAATGGAAAACCGTATGACTAAGATGGACTGACCGGAGCACATTTTTTTTTTGTGGACTTCAATAACAAAAAGTTATTGTCTAGTGAACGGTTGAACATACGCAGGCATTACAAAGTACATGAAATTAAAATAGTACGGTTTCCATTTCATACTCTTTTTTTTTAAACAATATTTATTAACGTTTGGGATTGACCAATAGGCGATGCCTATATTAAGGTCTCTCCCTACATTTTACAAATACAATTTTTTTTTAAATATATGAAACAAATCAATAATTATACTGTTTTCCATCATTGACGACAGAACTCAATATACCACGGATTAATCTACCATACAATTTGGGGCTAGTCAAAAAGTTTTCCAACTGACACCAACTGTTTCTGATAATTTCCCACTAATTTTATAGTATAATACTATGGCATATTTACCTTCATCTTCTGCCTTGTGAGCTAGCATAGGCCCCTTAATAACATCTCCAATAGCATAGATGCTGAAAACAAACACATTGACTTAATTATTGGACAAATAAAGTGACAATTCAATAATACTATATACAGATTTTATGTCTGGACCACAAGCAAATTTGTCCGACTCAAACAATACATTTAATCTAAAAAAAACTACACAATTGTAGTGTCAAAACAATGCACATTATCCAACTTTGTTGTAACACTAGAAACACATCAGATCATTGGGTATACTGACTTCATTTGATGTAAAAATCAGGTTTTCTTGTACTAACTTGATTATACCACTAGAAACACATGCGGATCATTGTGTATGTGGACTATGTGATGGAGTCTGTATTTGTTTACCTTGGTACCGACGTCTGCAATCTCTCATTAACTGGAACTCTGCCTTGTTTGTCTAACTGTATCCCCACGCTGTCAAGTCCAAGGTTTGCTGTGTATGGACGGCGACCAACACACACTAATAATGTATCACATTCAAGCTGTAAGGAAATAAAAAAATTATCATTAAGCAAATCTAATCAAACTTTCATTCATACTGATGTCTTTAAAAAACAAATTCCACCAAACAGCTACACACTGTAAATCATATATTGAGTTGTGTAAAAAGCAAGTATACACATTCAATTCACCCTCACTGATATAACATTTGCTCTTTGCTCATGTTTTTCCTGTTTCATTGAAGTTTGGACTATACGTTAATGAGCATTGTTGGCAAAAATGGGAAATTTTAATGTTTAAGCTCCTATGAACAGACATCAAATTTGTTTTGTTTATAGAATTCAGTACAATATTAGTAAACCAAATACCCACCTATTCATTCCATGATTTAGGATATATAAAAATAAAAAATACAGTAAAACCTATGTAATAAAAAGTACTGTAAACTCCACTGTAATAATTAAAATCAATGTAAAAATATTACGTAGTAACCTCATCCTTCTTGCCATCCTTCGCACCTTCAATTGCAACCTTGATGTTACCGCCATCTTTTGTAGCTGAAATCACTTTTGTGTTGAGTTTGAATTTCATGCCCTGCTTTGTTAATGATCGTTGAAAGGTCTTGGCAATCTCCATGTCTATTCCTAAACCACCAGCATGGCCAAGAAACTCAACACACGTAACATCAGCACCTAATCTCTGCCACACGGAACCCTGCAGATACAAGCAGTACAATCTTTCATTAAAATAGAAACTCAACACACGTAACATCAGCACCTAACCTCTGCCACATGCTACCCTGCAAATACATTACAAGGAGTACAATCAGTACAATCTTACATTAAAATCAACACAACACATGTAACCTCAGCCACACGGAGCCCTGTAAATACAAGCAGTACAATCTTAAACATTAAAATAGAAACTCAACACACGTAACATCAGCACCTAATCTCTGCCACATGGAACCCTGCAGATACAATCAGTACAATCTTAAACACTAAAATAGAAACTCAACACACGTAACATCAGCCACACGGAACCCTGCAAATACATTACAAGCATTACAATCTTACATTAAAATCTATTTTCCACTGAATCTCAAAGGTCATGACTATTGAAATGAAAAAAATTATGGTTTAAACAGAATACAAGCTTTTGTTTTAGTATTATAACCAATTCTAGAATATAAAATCAATTATTCAACAATTACATAATGCAAAACAAATATTATTTTTAGTTCCCACATTAAATCTTTTTTTTTACATGTACACAGTACAGGTATTTTAAATATTGTTACCATCTCTCAAGTCATACATAATTATTGAATTCTAATATGTGCTTAAAGTATGGCTATAAATGTTTATTAAAAATATATGGTATAGTGATTTAAAAAAAAAAAATATATATAAAACTATACATACCAGCTCCACTCCAATAACACCTGCTCCAATGACAACCATCTTTTTTGGAATTCTGTCTAAAGATAATGCTCCTGTTGAAGATACTATTTGTTTTTCATCGATCTGCAAGAAACGTTTGACATAAACATAAATAAAACAATTATAAACAGTAAAGTGTAACTCTGATAATGGTTATTTTCTATTTGAAATATACTTAAAAAAGAGCCCGAAAAATGTTTATAAAAAATTGCCCTCAAAATCCAGTATGAACGTAATCCTTTTATCCGATATTTATATACATATGGTAGGCATGAATTGTGTCTATTTACCCAATATTTGGAGTTAATAGAGAAAAAAACAATTAATGTCTCCAGATCTAATTTACTTTCACCCCACTACACCCCCCCACCAAAAAACAACAATAACCAAGTTCTTGTAAAAAGAAAATCACAATGACAAACGACCATTGGAGATTTACCTCAATGCCTGGAAATGGAGTGACCTCTGATCCTGTTGCTATGAGGATATTTTTTGTTGTAATTACTTCAGATGACCCATCACTCTTTTCAACTGTCACTTGGTTAGGTCCACTTATTTTACCAAATCCATTATAATGTGCTACCTAAAATCATGAAAGAAGTGTATATTGTAAAACTTTAATACAATTCAAACAATTAATCCTGTAAAACCCAGCCACTCAATCATTGGTCAGAATTGAGTTTATCTAATTTTTGGAATTACAGTGGACTGTTTAAACCAGTATTTGTCTAATCCTGATTTTTGCATAAATCCACACTTGTAAGTCCTGTCCAGCTATTGTAACACTGGATGAAATCTGTCTATACCTGCACTCTGTCTAAACCGGCATATTTTGTGGGTCCCAAGTGAATCTGATTTAGACAAGAGTTCACTACAATTTCATTTAGTAAAGTAAAACATCCTATACAATATATTTTGCACTTGAAGAACCTAATAACATCACTGTGCACATCAGTTTTCTCAGTTTAATGAAAAAGTGATTTACAACTTTGACCAGATTAGGGTAGAAGTTTCTAAAACCGTACATTATGTATTAAGTTCCTTCCATATAAAGCTAACACTGCTAAATTGGATTCATTAATGTAATTAATTAATAAAATAAATAAAATTGTCTAAAAAAACAAAACAATCTTAAAATCCCAATGTTTCGTTTACAATTTAACTAACTTCAATGGCAGAATAAAACAACAAACTGCAATCGATTAACTAATTTAGAAATAGTTACCTTATTTTGTTTAAACAAATGTGCAATTCCACCTGTCAGAGCTTTTACTGCACCCCGCTTATTTTCCATGAGTTTTTCCAAATTCAACTTGACACCCTCAACTATAATGAGAAATATATTAAATACAACATTTACTTACGAGACAAAAAAATTATTTTTGATGGAATCGTGTATTTTGGAAAAATGAAAGAAATAATCAAACCAGATTGAGATGCCGATCTGAATTCACAAACTTAGTTTCCATCAGATAAATATGAGTAAGACAGTTTTGTTATCCGATGGTGAAATTTAGTGGATTTAAAGCAAAATTTTATACTAAAATAATCTGCCAATAATAGGCATAATAAAAAAATTAAAATATGGTAAATAAAATATAAAATCCACTTCTGCAGTAAAGGTTTTTTTAAACATAAAGATGTATTTAATATACATTAGAATAGAAAAGTACACCTCAGTCCTTAACATACCAGTTATTTTCTGTTCCAACCAGTGGTAAACAACTGGCTTATGAAAGGTTGTGGTATGTGCTGTAGGAAAATGTATATTAAAGGCCCCCTGTATAGAAGTTAAAAATCAGTGCTCTAGAGCACTGTTAAATGAAAAAAACTTTACTTTTGATATATCAGTCACGGAGCTCAGTTTGGAACAGATAAACCTCAATAAGTCTACCTCACAAAGCAGATACTTGGTGTGGGAATGGCATCTAAAATGTCTAGAAACCAAAGTAAGTGCAGACACTGCTAAGAAATACATACAGCTACAAGTTTATGCACTAATACAGTTAAGAACTTACGTTCGATGCCTCTTGATGCGAAATCTTTTTGAGCCATGTGATAAAGCATAGAATTGTTGAGGAGAGATTTGGAGGGTATACATCCAACATTGAGACACGTTCCACCAAGAGTGTCGTCCTTCTCTACACAGGCAGTCTACAAAACATTTCAAAACATTACCTTTTAATTTATCACATGTTCTGATTACACTAAGACCATTTACACACCTAAGCATCAACACAAATAGTAATCAAACATGGCATACATACCATAGAGATATTCACACACACACTATAATAGCTATTTTCAAATACACATTATTGTAATTTTTTGATATTATTAATAATATTATAAAACAAATAACATAATCCAGGGGCGCACAAATTTTCATTTGTGTAATCCTTTTTAACAATAATGATTTTTTGTGTTTGTTTAATATTTTAAAAAAATTACGCGAACGTGAAATGGGTTACGCAAGGACAGTTTCGCGAGACCTCATGCGAACGAAACAGTCGTTCATGCAATCTGTGCTCCCCTGTAATCTATATATTAATATGCTAACGGAGGTTTTGTTATTTTCTGTTTCTTCTCTGTAACCACTGCAGAGATTGTCGTAATTTTCACTGTGTAGGCATTTCTCGACCTGAGGAAGCCATTCCGCTATATCTGGATGAAAACATATGCATTATTTTTGTACGAATTGAGTGTTTACATCGAAAAACTCCAAACGTATCTGAGTGCCATTCGTAAATTTCTGCCATACTTCGGCTTTCCTCAACCAAAGACGTCAGCATGGTTTATAGCTAGTTTTAATTATTATTTCTTAAGGAATAAAGTGTTAGTAAGTTACTCATACAAAATCATAGTAACTTGTGAAGTAGCCCAAATAATTTTCAAGTGAAATAAATGATAGGGAAAGACAGAAACACGCACTGGCTTATTTTAAATTTATTAAATATTAAGATTAACTTAAAACAAACCTTCATGCCCAGTTGGGCAGCTTTGATGGCTGCAACATATCCACCTGGCCCTGAGCCAATAACCACCACATCCATTTCACCTACAAATAAGTAAAATGAATTAGATGCCATACATGTACATTATTGTGTAGACCTTGAATAACTATGAATGTTCCCAAGTTCTAAAAATAATACTCTACATAATATTAATAAGTAATTACTAAAAAATTATTGTTTGGTTCCTGTTACATGCAAAAAATAAATAGAGTAGGTAGGTATTTTTTATTTTTGTTAATGGATTACTAAATAAAACAAGTGTAAAAAAGGTGTGTGTGGAAGGTTTAAAAAAGTTTAGGGTCGGCACCAAAAATCTAGAGACGGTCGGGTAACCGGAACCAAACAATTTTTTTTTATTACGCCTGAGTATGAGCTGGGTCAGCCAAGGGTAAAATTAACTTTGAGTGTTAAAATATCCACGTCAATTTAATAAGAAGCACAATCTAGAACATCTCAACAAATGAACATACAAACTCTGAGTCTCTCCTAAAATAAATATATCACAGTCAGTTTGACCTACTGATTTACCTGCATTTGAATAATTTCGTTTGGAACCGACAGCTCCCAAACATCTAGTGACATTTCCAGCTGCAGCAACCTGAAAGAAAATTAAGTTATAATTATATAACTTAGAGACACTAATTTTCTCTCATCACGGAATTGCATATTTTAAACAGAATTTCTTTAAAAATTGTTTACATGATCCATGCTTTTTGTATGATAAATATTGGAGGTAAAACATTTGGTACCCATCAAATAGTTGCAATTCTGTTTTTTGTAGTGGTTCAGTTTGCTGCTAAATTTAGCGATCAAATCTTATTGTCCCGTTTGTGATGTCCCTTAACAAAATTCCAATTTGGGCAACTTAGTGCACCCAGTTTGGAACAAGAATTATTCCATTGTGATTATGGGTTATATGGTCCGATCATTAGTTTTCAAACAGACGTTTTATTCAGGATATCTTGCGATATAAATATAGATCAAGTGTCGCAAATTGACAGTCAGTCAATTTTTGATAGCCATACAAAAATTCTTAGAGTGAAACTCACGTATGTAAGAATGCCATCTATATCTGTAATTTTAAGTCGTTTTGCATTGCATCAAATTGTGACTTTTTGTAAATGCACCATCATTAGAAAGTCACCCAAAACACTCAAATAAAAATTTCAGTACTCACGAGGAAGTGACATCTGCTATGTTTACTAATTATACAAACAGTCTACAATACCTAAGGGAGGTAACAACTGTCAATTTTTACTTCAATTCAGGGTGTTTGAAAACTAATGCTGCAACATTTGGCTACTGGATGTTGATAAGCTTTGTGATGATGGCCATACGTGTTAACTGTTATCGAGAACGTTCTTTTTGTAAGGAACCGTTTTTATTTCATGGATTAAATACTCAGTTTACAGTTAAGAAAAACAATTTGTATATTTAATGAAATCTGCGATCTATGCTTATCTGTTTGAAAACTAGTAAACGGAGGATAATCATAATCATGATGATAATGCATTCATGAATGAGGAAAGAATCAAAGATTTATTACACAAACTAAAATCTAATTTGACAACAAATCAAATAGTCTGGAGTTTGAAGTCCTCATCTCTAAGCAGCATCTACAATTCATATTAAGCTATAACAATTTTGCCAAAACACTAAATAACATTAATAAATACATGCTGGCAATGACATTGCAAAATTATAATTATAAAAAATAGGAGACATGGCCTGATGGTCAGTTACAAGTTCAGTAAATATGAAAAATACAAGTGCACGATTTAATTATTTTTGTCATGCACGTGGATCTTTGAAACTATGTCTAATTTATCTGATATAAGAGTATGAGTGACAAATATTACCCTTAAAATAAGGGGAAACCTGGTAACAGTAAAAGACAACATGACTTTCGCAGAGTTCACCGACTCACAGAGGTCGCTTCGTTTGCAACTTCCGTTTGTTTTTTGACTTTTTCTATAAGACTATATTATATAGAACCAATAATGATTATAAATAAGATCATGACTTGAAAAAACAAAACAACTTATGTTAAAAATAATTTAGTATATAATAATGCCCAAAACATTATTATAAAATGGGATTTCAGTTATAAACGTTTTGGAGAATAGCCATGTGATAATTTCAATTTCTATAATTATTAATATTGTGTTTACAATAATAATAATAATAAAAAAGTCCAAATGCGAAATATTTGTGTAGGAAGTATATTACAAGCTAACCAACTTCCGGTTTTATGCAAAAGACGGAAGTGGGCAGTAATTTCTGTGTTACAACATAAACTTCAACTATGTTTAAAAAATTACGTGGTAAAAAAGACTCACATAGTCCGGTGAGCGTTGACAACGTCTTATACTTATAGACACTTATTCGCCCAGTATTCACCAACTCATTGCATTCTCATTTTACACACAATGTTAAAATTAATATTAATGTAAAAGTTTGTGACTTTCACTTTCGTAACTTTGTCACTGTCAGTTTGTTACTATCACACTCATGAGTCATGGTCGTATCTGACATAGTAAATGATAGATGATATAAACTAATTTATCAGCCATTTATCATTTATGGTCGTCTTCCATATAATAAAAACAATACATTGCACACAGAAAAACACTACCTTTCTAGTGAAAATCTCCTATGAACAACTTGTCAAATGAAAAACATTGTTTTTGTGTGATCACCCGTGTCCGCCATTGTTTGACAGTCGTACTTTTTACCTGATCGTTTTCATACATTTTGTTTTTAGTATAACTATAACCATAAAAACATGAGGTATAATCATGTGACTTTAACAGCGATGTCCTTAAAAAAGCAGACAAACATTTTCAGGAATTTCTGACAACAAATTTTTGTGCTATGGAGAATTTCTTTACTACCATTGGTACCAAAATAATGCATTAATTAGTGAAAACTGATAATATGCACACAATTTATATTTTCTTTAAAACTTGCGTATGGAATTGTATGTATATAGATTTTTCTTGGCTACCATAAATAATAATGCACAATATGTCACTAGTTAAAGAGATTCAACCACTTGTAATCTTCAATTTCTTAGGCAGAAATCTGAATAGATTTTAGACACTAGATAAGTGTAAATTTATCTGTCCTGAAAGTGCCCTGTTAACACCATATAAAATCTTTTTTCAAGACATTTTTACTGATACCGCCAATGCTGTACGGTAGATATTTTGTATTGAAGATTATCATTAATCAACAAGCAGTTTGGGCTATTTTCCATTCCAACCACTGGTTCATCAAAGGCCATGGTATGTACTGTTCTGTCTATGGAAAAGTGCATATAAAAGATCCCTTGC
>JAUTWP010235969.1:0-14707 GCA_033042655.1 Cyathermia naticoides | reverse complement strand
ATTACATGGTGTGATTTCAATTTATTAAAAATATAATTTTTTTTAGCTGAAGGCTTTGCAAGAACGACAGAATGCTTTGTTGACCATGAAAGATAGTTGTGAAAAGCGATTAGCCATAGCTTCTACTAAACAAAAAGAAGGTTTGTGCACTTTCCTGCTCATTTCAATATTTATTTTAAGAAGTTGTGTTTTTCATTATTGAAAAAGGTTCTATAGATATTGAAACCAAACCTCTAGATAGTTGAATAATTCTATGTTTTGAATGACTAGGTAATGATTTGTTACATGAATTATATTTGAATAATTTTGTTGTGTTGTCTACTTGAGGTGTAGTACTGTATACATCACATCATTAGAATAAAATACTCAAATCTGGTATACCATATATGTTAATTTAAAACTACTCATAATTTAACAAATATATCAAATTTTATTTTAAAATATTTAACTATATGTTTAGCAATGTTGTTTGACATTTTTGAAAAACATTCCTAATTTCAGTTTATTTTTAACGATTTTAAACAATATTTTATGAATTTTCCTGGTACCTTTTGTTATTTATTTTTCAGTTATTACTTGAATACTTAAATAAAACTAACAATTCTTTTGATGCTATATTTGTTTGTGTTGTTTTGTAGCTGCTGGAATATCTGCTCAGATTACAGCAGCGGTTGAAGAGGCAGGAGCTCAGGCAGCAGCTCTGCGTCAGGACTTGCCACCTCTGAAATCAAACATAGTGGGTTATCCAGAATCAGAAGATGATGAGCGTAACAGTGAGCATGTACCTAAAGAACTGGCTGATTTGAGACGTGATCTCAACATACTGAGAAATGAGTTAAAAACAGAGGTATTCTTTTACTCTAATATCACTTCATTTGTGTCTCACCTTTGTGTAGTTGATATTATGTGGTGATATTTTAAGCTTGTTGTTTCAATCCTTTTAACTGCAAGTTAACATTTAGTCTGTCAATTTTACAAATGTATGGTTTAAAAGTGGTTCTAGAAAATTACTTTTAATCACCTATTATGAATAGAAAACTAAATAAAAACAAAAAATAACTGATACATTACAGGAATCAAACATAGTTCTGTCAAGTTTTCCTCAGATTCTATGGTATAATTATGCAAAAATCAACAATACTTATACCCACTTACTCTTGTTTACTATTAATCCACCTTCCTTACTTAGTGTTCAAAATTAAAATCTTCAAATTATTGTGGCTTTTCAATATTTCTTGTCATCAAAGCAGTCAGAATTACTTTAAATTTTACCATTGATAGCAGTCGTGTAATGCTAAAATTTGGGCAATAAAATGTTTTTTTAAACATAAAATGCAATCAATTTATCACTAAAAACTAAAATTAAAATACACAATTTTAGTTCAAAATTTATATATTGTGACCACGTAACTTATCTTTTGTTTCTGCTCTTTGAGATGGCAGTTAAATTAAAAAGAGTTAATAATACATGCACTATACAGAGTGGTAAGATGCATTATTCAGAAGGTTAACTGTATGTATGAGTATTGTAATGTGTGTCTTCCAGACGACTAATCACAACAATACAGAAATTGAAACGGCTGCTTTACTTAGCAACAGAGAACAGCTACAAGATAAGATGCGTGACTTACAAGAAAAGAAACAACAAATGGATGTGCTGCTTGGTCAACTACACACGCTGAGATCCCGAGGACTAGATCATCTTGACTATGCTAACACTGGTTGGTTAATGCATTGTGGTTATCATATTATATGAATGTTCTTTTTTCATTTAAAAACTAAGTATGGAAAACCCCCAGCTTTTTTTAGAATTGCAATGTGCAAGAATTTGTAACCCACAGCAATTTGGAATTTTGTGGGCCATTGGTTAAAGACTCACTAATGGCAATTTATTAAAACTTATCTTTTGCAACAACTAATCATGGCATCTGCTATAACAGCCTGGCTCTGAACGTAGATGTTAAACACCATGACTTGACATTATTTTTCAAGTAGCAAAAAATACCACCAGTGAAGCACATACATACATGTCTTCAATTTAGATAACTCCAGCTGACTGAGACTTGGATTTATTAGAATTGGGTCTAATTAGATATTCATTAAATTTGTTTAATCTCTTCTTTTTATGGGACTGATTAGTAGAAAATTTACAAGTGTGTGAAGGTATTGGTCTCATCAAAAGAACACTGCCTACAAATGCACAATTACAATCCAGTATTGTATTTGGATGTTTTTGTTAATTATGTTTAATTGTTGATAGCAATGGATGTTTTTACAGATGATGATAACACAAGTCCATCATCATCACAAGTTAAAATCTCTGACTCCCTGGGAGCGTCTGCTGCTGCTGGAGAAACTGCTGAGAATGCTCAGGAGATGCTTGATATGATGGATGCACAGAATAAACTCAGGTTGGTTTCTCTACATCAAAGGATCGGGAGGTAGCTCAAGAGGTAATGTGTCTGCCTGCGAAGTGGTCGGTCATCAGATCGATTCTTATCAGTGGACTCATTTGTAATTTCTCCTAGTTTCCATTTCAACCAGTGGTCCACAACTGATTTATTAACCAGTGTTTAAACCAGTGCATTGCCTTAATTGACACAATGCATTATCTGTGCATGCAACTACATTACATTATTACTACTGAAAACAAAAGATGATCTAAATAGTTCTAGGATGGAACAAACAGTTTTTTCTTGTACTAATGCATAAACTGTTGAAGTGAATAAATAAAACATTTTGTTTTGTTTTAGCCAATTGCATGAGGTTCGTGATCGCTTGAATAAACTGCGAGATTTGGTTCAATATTACCAGACTGCTAAACCCGACCAGTCGGAGACTGGTGAACAAGATGAGCAGTCCTCAGTTCCTGGTTTCAGTGATTACGGAGAAGGAGAATTAAGTCGAATGAGGTATGAATTTTTTCTAACCATCCCATGGAGAAATTAAATGTAGGAATCCTCATAAATGGGAAGATGAGTGTCTAATTCCCTGACATTTCCAAAGTGTTTCTGAGGGAAAAAATATAGAAAAAAATGTGATTGTCTGAATTTATTAATTTAATCTTGTACTTTCATCATTTCTGGAATACCATTAGGACACTGCAGATTAAAAAAAAAAGTGTTTTGACTATTACAGTTTGATTTTCTTTCAGTAATAGACAACAAGAAAGTAGTGATCGAGCTAAGTTACGACAGTTGCCTGTTCAAGAAACATACACATTCCCTGGCATGCAGCCTGCAAATATATCTGCTCCAGAACAGTCAGATGAGGAAAATGCATCTGGTGGAGAATCCGATGAAGAGTCCATGGTGTCGAGTCTCGGTCCTTGGGGAGATGATCCAGAAATACAGATGAAAGTCAGGTACTCTTCTTATAACTATTTTCCATTCCTACCATTGGTCCACAACTGATTTCCTGTCTGTGGCAAAGTGCACATAAAAAGACTTCTTGGTGCTTATCAGAATTTGAGCTTTTCAAATAGTATTTTACACACTTTTGAATCAATTGTGTTGAATTTTTTCCATCTGGAATTCATAAAAACATGTGATTATGTTGGATCATGTAATATAGATAATGGTACATATCTTTTTGTTAATCTTAATGCATTTAACATTTTTGTTATACAGAAAATTAAAAGCTGCGAAGGAGAAGCTGCGTCGACTTCAAGATCTGGTGTCAATTGTGCAACATTCTCCTGATGCTGTCCTCGATATGGCAGAAAACCTTTCAGTCAATCTGGATAATGAGGCTGTTGCACAAAGACCCACTGATCACAGTGTTTCTGCTAGTGAAGGAGAAATTACAGATCAAGCTAAACAGAGGTACAGTGTTAAATTATTTTGCCAGGAGCGGGATGTAGCTCAGTCGATAGCGTGCCCGCCTTTGAAGCGGTTTGTCATCGGATCGATCCTTCTCAGTGGACCCAGCTGCAGTTTGGGCTATTTTCCATTCCAACCAGTGGTCCACAACTGGTTCATCAAAGGCCATTGTATGTACTGTTCTGTCTATGGAAATGTGCATATAAAAAATCCCTTGCTGTTTATCGAAAAGAGTAGCCTATGTGGTGGCACCGGGTTTCCTTCTAAAAAGTGTCAAAATGACCATGTGAATGACGTCCAATAACCGATAAGATAAAAATCAATCTGTTCCAGTGGCGTCGTTAAAAAAACCCACTACTTTGAATTATTTTGCAGGATTCTACTATTGTAATAGCCTGTGTTTATTATTTAATATCTGTCTTTCTGATATATAAATATAAACAAAATGTAACATTATGGTATATTACTATTAGTAATAATCAAGCCTAAGATTTCTGATGGATACAGACTGATCTATATCATTACATGTAGATACATTTAGATATCAAATACCACACATGATTTTGTAAATGAAAGCTTATTAATTTCATTCAGAGGTAGAAAAAAAAACAAATCGCCACATTTGGAATTGTTCCTCACTATGTTTTTCAAACAAGTCCAAATAATTAGTTGAATCCTCATATACATATTTTGCATTACTAGATGGTATTTCATATACAAAATTTGGATCCATATTTTTAATGATTGGAGAACATAGGTCATAAATAATGTCTTCATATCTTAAACATGAACATCAGTTTATGGAGCATACAGACATTTTGTTTTTGCTGTATGTTTCCACTTGTTGAATAATGAGCATGAATGATACCAAATTGAATATAAGTGAATGGAAGTAATTATGTTTCTAATGTAGACTTTAGTACCAAATTAAAATATTTTTTTAGTTAATACAAATTATGTGTTTCAATGCAGGTCTGACATTCCTTTGCATATACAACGAGGAGAGATTGAAAGTTTAAGAACTCAGACACAAGGACTTATGAGAGAAGTTGTGGGGTAAGCTATTATAGTTAATGTCAGTGTTATTAATCTAGTGATACACAACTAATGATTAGAGAACAGTCATGGTTTCATTCAGTTTGTGTTTAATTAAGTGGCATTTGCCAAATTATTTTTCCAAAATCTTTTGCATCTTGTCCTTCAAGGGAGCGGAATGTAGCTCAATCAATAGCGTGCCCACCTTTAAAGTGGTCGGTCATCAGATCGATCCTTCTCAGTGGACCCAGCTGTAGTTTGGGCTATTCCATTCCAACCAGTGGTCCACAACGGGTTCATCAAAGGCCGTGGTATGTACTGTTCCTTCTATGGAAAAGTGCATATAAAAGATCCCTTGCTGCTTATCGAAAAGAGTAGCCTATGTGGCAGCAGTGGGTTTCCTTCTAAAACGTTTGTCAAAATAACCATATGAATGACGTCCAATAAAAATCAATGTGTTCCAGTGGCGTCGTTAAACAAAACAAACTTTACTGGTCTTTCAAATAAGTTGTAAATGGTTGGTTAGTTCCACGTTAAAAATAACACATTATTATTAGATATTACCAGCATCCTCTCTCTTTAGCTCTCTTTGCTATTGTATCACATCTTCGTGTCTTTCAGTTTTTCGTCTAATTCTGTTTAGCTTTGCGCAATGCCAGTTGGTTATTGGTTTGTTTTCTATAATTGAAGGGGTCAGACAGCTGAGAGCCCATCAATTGAAAGCCAGCGTAAAGAGCTAGAGCAACTGAGATCTGAGCGACATAGGCTTCTGGCAATCCAAAATGCTCTCCAGCAGCTTCAAGCCACTGAAGATGTGACCGTAAGAAACATTTTACTAATATCAAATCCATTTCTAGCGTTTCATTTAGCTATATAAATCTGTGTCCCTTTTTATTTAGAATTAAAAAAGTGCTAATCAGTCAAATTAATTATGATAAAAGGAAATGGGATTGATTAATTGACAATTGTTTATAAAAATAGTAAAATAATATTTACTTATTATCACTATGGAGCATTGTTATTAAATCACTTTCTTATAGTAAAATATTGTAATTTGTTTTAAAATGAAAATGTTAGCGGATTCATCTTGTATAGGAGAATACCATTCTCTGATCTCATCAAGGTAGCAGATTGTCAAATTAACACTGATGAATGTCATATATATTCTTGATTTCAGTAATATGCTTGATAACAGATATTGTACTACATACACGACTGAAGCTTTTGTACTTCACCATTCAAATTATTCAATTCAGTTTATTGTATTTAAGGCCATTAGACCATATACAAATTAGCATAAGTATAATTGAAATTATTTAAATCATGAATTTGATTTTGTTACAATTTCACTTTATCTAAATTAATGTTACTATAAAAAAAGCTTTAAATACTGAAGGTAAGTTTATGCATTATTTTTCCAGAATGTTTTGTGATTTTAGTTTTATGGCTGACAAATTTTAAATTATTTTTAACCTTCAGAGTGATGAAAGTTCAACTCCCAGAGCAGCAGATAATCCACCTGACAAGATGAGAGAAGAACAGCGACAACAGTCCACTCAGAACACACCGGTTGTAACTTGTAAGTTTCATACCTAGTTGTCTGGTGTGTGGGTTATGTTGATCACATTGTGGATCCTTGCTGGACTGATAGAAACGCAGAATTTATTCAAAAATGTTTTAAAATCCTTCATGACTGGTGTCTGGTAAGTTGCACATAAAAGTCATCTGCATTTCCATATGAAAGAATAATGCCAGCAGGTGTCTTATGTAGACCATATGTTTCACATAATAGCCACTGGCATTGCTAAAAAGCAGAATTTTTTTTACAATGCAAGACTTAGTAGTACTTTTGGTGAATCATGAGGAAATCGGTATTTAGTGCTGATTAGGTGATTTTTTTTTATTTTATGTGAAACGTCAGGACTGTTTTTATGGCATCCACATTATGTTTGCTATTATCAGTGACAACGAAAAACCGTATTCATAATTGGAAAATTATGATTTCATTTGTTCAGTCATTCTGTTTATAATTCTATTGTACTCCACAGATTATTATTTCTTTTATCAGTTGCATCAAATGATGAACTTTATAGCAAGATGCGAAAACAGAGAATATTGCGTGAAGAACTCCGACAAAAGAAGAAGGAACTGGAGGCTATAATGAAGAAAGATAGAAACAAGAAGTCATATAGCAGGAATCAAGACAATCAAAGTGATACAGTCTCATATTCCACAGATGCTTTTGCGTATGTTCTTTTCTATCCATAGTAATATTGTTTTTGGTTTTAAAAGAAAATTCAGTTGATGTACAGATGAAAATGTTATATGAAAAATGATCCATATCCATTTTCTCTATTTTGAGTAAATGGGCAGTTTCTCTTGAAATATTCTAATAAAATGCAATCACAGCAAAACAAGTGAATAAGAATAAAGAATGCTGAAATGAAATACAAATTAAAATATTTTAAATCAAATTTTATTAAACATCAAATACAATGTTTTAAATCGAAATGGCATATGGAGCGTTTTGCATTTAACCTCTTCATATGTAGATAAATTCCTAACAGAAATACTGTGAACATGTCATATATTTATTTCTTCACTGTGAATTGTAATTTATATTCTGTCAAAATTGTACTAGGATCCATATTAGAGGCACCTTTTTATATTCCCTTAATGCGTTTAAACAATATAAATCTAAAGAATTAAACAATATTTTAGCAACTGTTTTAATTGCATTCCTTTAATTAAACAGACCAAGTGCTAGTGTTGATGTTACTATGGCCACATGGGGTGGATCAACAGTTGACAATTTAGGCAGCATCACTGAGGATGAAGATGGCAATGACAGGGAACCTGGGGATGAAGATGATGGTGAGTAACATCATAAATACGTGTTGTAGATATACAAACTTTTGCTAGTTGTGAGGCGGAGGAATATTTCAGTGGCAGTGTTTACGATTTGTTGCTCACCTGAAATTAGGTAGGAGAGCATTTGCTCTTAGAATAAAAATATCAACCAAAATCAACATGGCAAGTTACTGAATTTATAGTAAATTGAAACAAATTTTTTAAATATGAAATAATTCATCATTTACAAAAATTATGAGATTTTGACTGATGGAGAGAATGCTATAGCATAGATATCGATGTAAGTAGTTTTTTGCCCACGTGAGAATCGTTTTGCACAAGTGTACACGTGAGCAATTGCTCTCCCTTGCACACAACCACAAGGACTGGAGGGGTTAAAAGACTTGAAAGTACATGATGATAAATACTTTGCAATTCATTATATTTTAGGGCAGTTAAATTTAATTGCCCTGTAACATACTAACAATAACAATCTATTGAAATAATTTAAGATAAATCAATGTACACACAATCACAAAATCTGTTTAATGTAATGTTTAACCATTATGTCTTACAGATAAAGAGATACCAAATGGACAATATTTGTTTGTGCTTAGTTGTTGATTAGTTGTTGATTAGTTTTCATTCATTGTTTCATCCATTCATTCATTGTTTCATTTTATTACTCATCAATCAAAACATCATCCTCATACTTAACAGAATGTAGCATTTAGAGTTTTCAAATATTGTCAATACTGACAACTGTTTTTATTTAGTACAATGGTATAATTGTAAATCTTTTATCTGTTTAGGTTTCCCTAGTGATGGCATTGTGCAAGTGGAGGAGGAAGAAGAGGAACAGGACTCTGAGAATGGAACGTATACAATAGAGGAGGATGCTAGAAAGAGACGCACTGAGCGTGCTATGCGCAATATGGAACAGGAAGTCCGGCCAAAAACTGCACGAGGGAGGACACAAGGCTATCCACAGCCTATTCGTAAACAGACAGGTGTGTGACCACATGAAAATAGATTCTTAGGCAATGTTATGGGTTTAATTTTAAGGAGGCCTGTATGCTACCTTGAGAAATGTTCAAGAATTAAGAATGTGATCTTCAATAGTTAATATACAGTAAAACCTCTCTAAACCGGATACCCACAGTACCAAGTAAAATGTCTGGTAATCAGAGGTTTTCGGTTTTCAGAGGTTTCATTTACACTAATTGGACACATTGGGCAGAATTGTTTGTCAAGTTTTGACAGTATTCCAGTTTAGTTTTTATGATGTCATTTTAATCATTACACTTTTTATGCATTATCAGTTGATCAATTCCTTACAGATTTTTTAATACTATTTTCATGTTTATTAATTTACTTTTTTATTTTCATAATTTTAGAATCAACACGACCCAAGCAGCAGTCACGAGTTCAAAGAAAGAAGGGAAAGGGAAAAAAAGACTCCAAAAATAAACAAGAGGTGTGTTTTAGCTGTTGCAATAAAAATAAAAATCAATGCTAATTTATGTTATGTAACTTGTGTATTGAATGACCACAGGAACTTTCTACAATTATAAGTTGGTGTATCTTTCAGCTTCTTTAATATCATAGCTATCATAATTGTATAATTATATTATACAGTGGACATCTGTGGGACCAAGTAAAATGTTCGGTTTTCAGAGGTGTCCCTTTTTCAGTGGTCAGATTTACACTAAATGGACACCTTGGGACCAAATTGTTTGTCTTATTTAGAGGGGATTCCAGTTTAGAGTGGGCCAGGTTTAAAGGGGTTTGACTGTACTAAGACCTAACGTCCATTTAGTAGCACGAGTTCTACTGATAACTTGTTTCTTTGTTTCAGAATTATCGTTCTCCTGAGGAGATAGTCAATGAGGCTGAACAGGGCAGTAACGGACAGACATTGGCAGTGCTTCAGCAACAACTGGAACGGATGTCACAGATGTGTCAAACTCTTTTATATGACCAACAGAATATCAGCCAAGCCAATAACAGTTTGTCTTCATTTTTTATTTTTTTAAATATTAAAAAAGTTATTACTCTCAAAATATACGTGGCTTGGTATTAACCAATGGTAGAGAAAAATATACATGGCTTGGTATTAACCAATGGTAGAGAATCCACAAAAGGCCTTTAAGCATTTAACAAGTAATTTATAATGAAAATGGTAGGTGCATAGCATAATACAAATATATATTTAAAGTTTTTCTTAAAGAACATAGTCTGTAAGAAAGAAAAGTTAATCCTGTCTTAATTAAACCGCTACTAATTGATATTTTAGGTAGGTTCAAAGTAATACAGTATTTTCAAATATATATTATGTATACTGCTAAGTAATACATCTAAACTTATAGAAATGAAGTATCCATCCAAATTAATATATCTACTAGTCATTTTAAAATGTTTCATTTCATAGCTATGCAAATTTCAGTGTCTTGTCCCATGTATGTTTTATAGTGAAACCCCTCTAAAACTGAACACCCATGGGTGTCCATTTTTCAGGTGAGATATTTACACTAAATGGACATATTGGGACCAAATTGTTTGTGCGGTTTAGAGGGGATTCCAGTTTAAATGGGTCCGGTGTTGGGGGGCTTCACTTTATTTAGTAAATGATGATAAAATGTTGATGTTATTTTTGCAGGTATGCTTCTGTCACCTAGTACGAACATGACACGTGGTAACATGGTGCCTGACCTGCTGCAGCAGCAGATTCAGCAGCAGCAGATGATGATGTGTCAGTGCTACCAGCAGTTGTCTATGCAGCAGATGGAAATACACAATCTCTACCAGAATGTTAACAAGCTGTCAAATCAGAGTGCCACCGATGTTACTGAAGAACACCGACCCACGCCACTGGGAGGTCCACACATGCCATCATTCCCAGCTCCCCTGTCTGCTATTCCAAACAGTGCAGCAACAGCCAGTTTTAACTTGCAGTCATCACAGGAGACCACATTTACTCTTGAGCCTCAGTCTCCATTGTTTCGGTAATAGTTTTTGTCGGTTTTCATGATTAATTTGTCAATATTTTGATAAGCCAGTTGCATAGAGCTGGTCTGGGTTTTTTTAAATATATATATATATATATGATCAGAGTAGCTTATGTGGTAACAACAGGTTCCCTCTTTTGACTGTTTCATATTCTAATAACATATAACTTAATAAAGTTGACATTTTATTTTGAAGTTGTTGAAGTCATTAATGTTTATATTTTACAAGATATACTTATTAAATAAAAGTGCTGTAAGACATTTAATTTGCAGCATGGGCATGGGGGTGTTACAGGTAATTTCCCATTTTTGAAGAAAGAAAGTTGTTTTTACGAAGTATGCTTTTCTATGTTCGACACATAAAATGTACAAATATTACTTTCTTATTTTTATATGCAAGTATTTGTGTTTGACAGTGATTTGCCTCAGGAAAGAATAGCACCAAATGCTAAATGGGAAGATTTATTGAAGCAGTCATCACGTCCCACTGCTGCTCTTTCTGGTTTTCATGTGAACAACCTCCGCCCAGCACCTCCCCCTCGAGTTGACTCCTACCTGCGCAGCTCTGGGATCCCAGAAAGCCAAGCTCCAAGCAACCATGTCAATGTTTTAACTCTCTCTGCACAACAAAAAGAGAAATCATCAAAGGAGAATGCTTTTGAAAACATTAGAAAACGGTATGGATGTACTCAATGTATTTAATGCAGATTTATAAATTTTTATTTTATGATAGAATATAAAAACCATAATTTGTAAATGATTTTTGTTGATTTTACTGACATAGTTTAATTGTCCTCTGGTAATTAATTTACAGGAAAACTCAACAAGAACAGTCCATGACATCACAGTCTGGTAAGTGGAATCTTTATATATTTACATACTTAAGTTTGGAGAAATTATTGTTGTTAATCAGCATTTATCAAACCAAACTAAGTTAACAGTAGCCAGTATAATATCTTTATTTAACATTTTAAACTAGTCTTCAGTTTGTGCCACAATATAGATTTTACACAAATTTTTATTTAAAAACAAAATAAAAGAACTGTTGTTTTTCTTGCTGCAAATTATATTTAGTTGATTATTATTCTACATCACATCATTTATGGGATATATATGGCAGAAAATGAATGTTGTAAATATATTTTTATTTGTTTTTGACATCCAAATAATTGATAATTAAAAAACAATCAATGTGGTCTAATGGCGTCATTAAATTAAAAAAAAATGAAATTTTTTATTGTTAGCTCTTGTGATATTTATATTTTTATATTTGAAACATTTTGTGTTTGAATGTTTCTTAATTTATAGCTGCGGGCAAAAAGTACTCTACACCTACCACAGAAAGTTCTGTTGGAAGCCAGCGGTATCCACCTGGTTTAAGCTCTGGCGTTAGTGGTGCTACTGGCTTTCAGGATATGCCTACATTGTCCAATGCTAGAAGTAGAGGGTTTGCATCTACCAGTTTTCAAGATATGCCCAGTGTATCCAGTGCTAGAGTCATTACCAGTACTGACAGCTTGTTTTCCAGACCTAGGTATAGTCAATTGTTTCGACTAATGTAAAATGATGTAAATTATATCTAAACAGATGCAGAAATAAATGGATTGAGGTGGGAAGAATTATGTTGAATTATATCCTTTGTGTATATCCAATCTAGGTTTAAACACTCCAGTCTTGAGCAGCCATTCTTGTTTGGCCAGACAATCTGTTCTGGACAGGAAGAGTCCACAAAATTCTAGTTATCAATATATTTCTTTTTATCCTTCAAACAGCATTTGTCATGACGTAATATGGGGGTATAAGCAAAGCTTTATTAGGTTAGTGACAGTATAAACCTGTAACATGATTTACGTGACGTACGCAATATTATTTTGGTTGTAAAAGCCGATTTCATAGCTTTTTTGTTTTTAATTTCACACTTTTCATCTGTTATATTTATGAAGTTCAGTTCGAATGAAGAATAGAATAAAGCCGATATCCTACATCACTAACCAGTTATTCTTTATATTGACAGAGAGTACCGAGGTGCTGGAGAGTTGTCTCTCTTTGAAGCATTAAAGGAAACTATCTACTCTGAAGTGGCAACCTTCATATCTCAGAATGAAAGCCATCCTCACTTTCTGATAGAGCTTTTCCGAATACTTCAGCAGCTTAATACTGACTACCTTCGCCAGCGAGGACTTTATGCTGTTCAGGACCTTGTCTCTAAAACATTGGGAAAGGAAAGCAACAACAATGCTTCACCTTCAGTAAGTTATATTTGTTTCATTGGATAATATTCCGTTGTATTAAATTCATGTTATATACTACATAAAGTACATGCTCTTTTCATAGAGAAAAAGTGAGAATTATTGTTTTTAATTGGATACTAAAAGACTTTTAAATGACTGGACAAACAAACAAAAATGGGGTTAAGGAGGAACAGTCGGATTATTTGTAAATGTTAAATGTCTAGGAATAGTCTAGATATTTTGGTTCTGTAAGATTTTTACTTTTTTTTTAGATCTTGTAAAATCTAGATTAAATTAAACACAAATCAGGTGACTTCTTTCTTTATTATACTTGATAGCTTTAAATGTTTGACTTATGAGAAGATGTTTGTGTAATTTATTAATTTTGTTAATTCAGATACATCCTTCATGGATGCCCAATACTGGTGAAAACTGGACTACATCAGAATTAACTCCTAGCGAGAGTTTAGCAACATCTGATGAAGAAGAAATTAAAGTGTGTTTATTTTCATCTTGTATCTACAAGATTTTGATAACTATTGCTCAACTTAATAAACATTTTAAATGAAATTCTGCAATGTTTTAAGTACAAAATCTTGAAATTAAGGAAATTGTACATAGTAAGATATAGGTTTTTGTCTGGTATGTTATTTTGACTAACAGAAATGTCTCGGCTAATGAGAACTTTCACATACCAAAACTGGTCTGGATGGCAGTATTTCGATCACTGCAGTCTATCTAAACCAGCATTTTTTCTAATTCGGATTTCTATGTAAACCAGCACCATTTCTAAGTCTCGTCCACCTCTGTAACACTGGATAAAATCCCAACTAGATCTGGTTTAGACAGTAAAGTTTGTTTTATTTAACGACGTCACTAGAGTACATTCATTTTTATCTTATCAGCAGCTATTGAACGTTATTCATATAGTTATTTTGACAATTTCTTTTTAGAGGAAACCTGCTGCTGCCACATAGGGTACTCTTTTAGATAAGCAGCAAGGGATCTTTTATATGCACTTTCCCACAGACAGAACAGCACATACCACAGCCTTTGATAGTCCAGTTGTGGGGTGGTTTAGACAAGAGTCCACTGTATATACAGACTTGGTATGTCCCACACCAAATAATTAGACAACTGCTTGTGTTGAACTTGTCTTCATCTCTGTAAATAAATTGATATTTAATAGTTAAGCATTTTATTTAAAGATGTAATAATTGAAAGCAATCCAGCTTTATGTAATCTGACTCGTATTTCAGGCCCAAGTGAAAAAACATTTGGCTGCATCTACGAAGAAGAAGAAGTTGAGTGAATTACAGACTCAAGGATCACTACAGAATGATCAGTTTGACTACGTTGAGGTGGCTGACAACACCAGCTCTCTGTCTACACCCTCTACTAGTTTGTGGGATTCCCCATTCGCACAGGATTCTCTTGGAGACACGGTTATTCACTTTGATAAAGTAAGATTTTAATATAATCATGTACCCATCAGTCCTGTGCAAACTGTTCATGGGCCATTCTCATGAAATTTGTTAACAAAACAAAACATAATTTTTTGATGATTTGTTTTATTACCGTTGTCTACTGAAGATGTTTTATTCTTGATTAGCTAATTTTATATAGGATTTCCAAAAAAAAGTATTTAACTTATAGTCCTTGTGCTGAGTCGAAAATCGGTACCAAAAAAGGGACAAATTCTACCAATGTTTTTCTGAGAGTACTATCCCTCTGGACTATGAAACCACTTGATAGCAATCCA
>JAUTWP010235858.1:0-14713 GCA_033042655.1 Cyathermia naticoides | reverse complement strand
GGGGGGGGGGGGGGGGGGGGGGGGGGGGTGTGGGGGGTATGTGGGCGTGTGTTTGTGTGTATGAGCGTGTGTGTGTGTGTGTGTGTGTGTGTGTGAGTGTGTGTGGGATATGTTGGCATGTGGGCGTGTTTGGGATATGTAGGCGTGTGTGGGGTATGTGAGGGTGTGTGTGGGAAGTGTGCGCGTAAATGTGTGTGGGTGCCCAGTAACGTGTGAGTTTCACATCTAATTTCTAATACCAGTTTTTAACAAATAATCCATTGAACACTGCAGCAGATAAGATTTATTGAAAAAATATGCGTTCCTTGAAAATTGCATGTCAGTGGAGTTAAAGTATACCAAATAAGGATCAGTATCATAATCGTAAACGTTGGATGTCGTCCTATAACATTTTTAACTTACTAACATAAAAATAATTAGTATAATAGGAAAACCCTTTCAAAAACTGTTTAAATTAGCCAACTGTTTAAATTGTCCACAATAAAACCACCACCATCAGACAATGAATAGATAATGTTATATCCCTCTCCTTCCGATCATCACTTAAGCCCCCTTTCCCATTAGAAATGGCCCTGGTGTTTCATAGAGGCTGCTCCCACAGTTTTCTGACAGAAGCATTAAACTACATTTACCTGACCTGACCACAACTTAGAAAATATCAGACAAATTAAATTTAAATGACAATCTTTTTGTCCGCCTACCAAAGTTATAAAATTGTTTTAAATACATACTACAAACACCGAATCGTCACACGACAGCATTAAAGACTGTAATTAGGCCTATGTGTACCCTGTCTTCAAACTAATCTACACGATATTGTAAAGAAAAGAAAATTGACTATTTCAAAGCTTAAAGGAATTTCTTTTCTTGTACCGCCTTGTTTTAAGGTCGGTAAAGATCAAGGCTGTTACAAAGTGGTTAAGAATATAATGTAGAAGAAAATGAAATTAAACTTTGCTCAGATTTCATTCTTGTGAGTTATTCAGATTAGTTAGACAATTAGAAAGTCTCATTCATAAGCAAAGACAAACAAATCGTCGAGGAATGGAGCGTGGTTGAGGCTACCAATTTCCTGAAGTCATGTCCAATTCAGAAATTTGACGTATACACCACAGCAAAATTATATTTGAATTTACAAAGCAAATAGCATAATGTTATTGTACGCTACACGTTTCCCTTGTAAAAGATGCAGTACCAGAAGTTGACAGACATTTGACGGTGGAAATCAAGGAATCCTGTGTAACACATCATACGATTTATATTAGGTGGATGAACAGAATGCCATCCCAGTGAGAGTAAAGTTTGTTCTATTTAACGATGTCACTAGAGCACATTGATTTTTATCTTAACATCGGGTATTGGACGTCATACATATAAAGTAAAGTTTGTTCTATTTAACGATGTCACATTGATTTTTATCTTAACATCGGGTATTGCACATCATACATATAAAGTAGTTGTTTTATTTAACGATGTCACTAGAATAATTTTATTTTTTTATCTTGTCATCGGCTATTGGACGTCAAACATACGGCCATTCTGACGCATTCCCCAATGAGTGACGTATACGCAAATATTGATTAAACACTGATGTTTCTAATTGACGTTTTCAGAACAAATTGTGATCTTCGGGTTAGGCTTATGTTTAAATGATTTCACACTATTCTATTCTACATTATATTATAGCCTCAAAGCTATCGTGTCTCTCTAAACTTTCATAAAATCATTAACCATGAGAGATATACATTATAAATAATACACATACAGGCACACACACGCATATAATGCCTATGCATTAAGATTGGAATTATTGTATGCTGTGTCTTGAATCAGTAAATAATTTTTTTTTAGAAAACCATTCTAAACATGAAGCCAGAAAAATCTGCATTTAAAATATTATGAACAAGTTGGATATTGTCAGCATTAATCTTTAACATACATTGGTGAAATGAAAGAAATCGAATTATGAAAATATTGACAACCAAGACAGACTGTTTTAATTTCCAGGCTCTGTGCACTATATTATACAAACATTGTTTTGAATGTATTTTAAATACAGTACAGTAATGGATGACAAACATTTAAACAATACATCATAATGAAAGCAATTGCTGATAGTTGTGTATATTCGTATTGGGGTTTTGCCATCCATTCAAGAAAGGAGCGGGATGTAGTCCAAGAAGACGTGTAGTATCTGAATGTGAAGCGGTTGTTCTTCGGATCGGTCCTTCTCAGTGGTACCAACTGCATTAGACTTGTTTTAAATTCCAATCAGTGATCCATATCTGGTTTATCAAAGACAGTGGTATGTGCTGTCCTGTCTATGGGAGTGGGCATATAAAATATCTTTTGCTGCTTATCAAAAAGAGTAGCATATGTGGTGGCATCGGGTTTTCCTTAGAACAAATGTGTCAAAATTACCATATGAATGACGTCCAATAGCAGAAAGTGAAAATAAAGTTTGTTTTGTTTAACGACGCCACTGGAGCACATTGATTTTTATCATCATCGGCTATTGAACGTCATTCATATGGTCATTTTGACACCTTTTTTTTAGGAAATCCTCTGCCGCCACATAGGCTACTCTTTTCAATAAGCAGCAAATGATTTTTATATTCACTTTCCCACAGACAGGACAGCACATACCACGGCCTTTGATGAACCAGTTGTGAACCACTGGTTGGAACGGAATATAACCCAACCTGCAGCTGGGTCCACTGAGAAGGATTGATCCGACGGCCGACCGCTTCAAAGGCGGACACGCTACCGACTGAGCTACATCCCGCTGCCATCATAGTAAGAGTAAACGTGTTAACTATTTAAAAGAAACGTAAGGCTCTTTGACCACTGATAAAACACTCCCATTCAAACCTCGCTCTAATTCGCCAATCTGGCAATTTGTCACAGGTGGATCACCTGCAATAAAACGAACCTTCGCATGAACGTGCTTCGCCGGACTTGTCTCGGTTCAAAACCTTACAACGCCAATTGTCAAGCTGACGGCTTTTAACGGTATCTTAAATGACCCTTAATGAAATAACGATCTCTGACCTTCCCGTGAGGTGACCCCTATTAAATTAGCGACCTTTCTTACCTTTTCTGTCAGTACGGTATCATTTATTCATATGGGTGTTGTTTGTTCAGAATTATATAGAAAAATGCCGCATGCTGAAGATCAAAATGGGTAGCAGTACTCTTTGACTAGTGTGTTTAGCGGAGAGGTGCAAGAAGGACGAGTAAATATGAAGTTATTATATTTTTCTCATTTCACTATGGAAACAAATGCTACATAGAAATGTATAGCTGATATTTGATCCGTAGTTCAGTCCAGTTGTAAAATATTCCTAAAAGAAAAACCCAGTTTGAAGGGGAGTGGAAGGTTGTTTATTTTTTAAATCCCCCTCCCAGACAATTGAAAGCAAATACGTTGTACTAGTACATGATTGTATATCTAAAAACAGTTGTGTCATCAGTAACAAAATTATCTTCTAAAACATCGTTTTATTTAATTATTTTATAACTTATAATAATGCAAGTATTTCAACACATGTTATAAATAAACAAGGTTAGAGAAGATCACCTTGTCTACAACCGCATCCGAATTTTTAAAAATCCGATAACTAGTCATTTAAAAAGGAACTCTTCTCCATTATAAATACTAGTAACTAAAATTGTAGTTTGAATTTTGAAGTAAAAATGTCATCATCTGAATGTTTGAATAAAACGGATAAGAAGTAATTTTAACATTTTTAATACAATAAGCAAAGTGATATTTATTTTGTAGGTGTTTCTAGAACATTGTAAACTGATAGTAAGCATAGTCTGTAATTTGTTTGGCTAATTTACAGGATCAACGAGACAAGAATATCCGGAAAGCTAATGACGTCACTTTCTAATGGAACAGGCGATTGAACAGGCGAAGTTGATGATTTCAGGATTTGTGGAGCGATCGGTCGTCGGATCAATCCTTCTCAGTTTGGGCTATTTTCTGTTCCAACCAGTGCTTCACAACTTGTTCATCAAAGGTCATGGTATGTGCTGTCCTGTCTATGGGAAAATGCATATAAAAGATCCATTGCTGCTTATCGGAAAGAGTAGCCTATGTAGCGGGAACGGGTTTCCTCTAAAAATGTGTCAAAATTACCACACGAATCAAGTCCAACAGCCGATGATAAGATACGAATCAATGTGCTCCAAAACAAACTTTACTTTTAACTGACTTATGCTAGATCTTGTGACCACGACAGATGTGCTTCACAGCAGCTTGCCATGATTAGCGCCTTAAACCATTGACCTTTAATTTTTATGAAGAATGTTATAATATATTTTACAGACATTTTTTAATGCCTTATATCATAAACAAGGTGCCTATTTGAACCAGGTATCACGTAAATACGCAACGCGGACGTTTGAATTGTAAAGCAAATCTACGCTCCACTATTTCAAACTGTACTGGATCTTTGGGTCATCCACATAACGTTACATTCTTTATTTGTTTTTCCGCCCTCGCATACCGTGTGTCCATTTTCTACATCATTCACCACATCTGGACGTTGTAGGTGGGCTTGTTTGACCTACTTACATATATGTGATAAAACAAACTATCCACGCTCGAACTACAGAATCTGAATTGCTTTACCGTTTCTGTAAATAATGCCAGGTTCTTTCCTGTCGGCAGGCCACTCGGTGAACTGAAAACGATGCAAATGAACCGCGATAACAATTACATTGCCGAGCAGAATAGCATACCACCATGATGCCAGTCGTGGAAGTGTCACTACCGGAGGCACGGTGCTATAAATCACTGGAAAGTGATGATATGTGCCAAATCAAGCATGCCGACGTGTGAAAGGATCTAAGCAGTTAAGGATTAGCTAGATTGACAGGAGCCAAGTTTAGACGTTCAAATCATTAGATGGCATCTGCTTAGTCCATCCATGCATTTAACCATACATATTTTTTAATAATGCACATAATGTTTGGAGATACGTCCTGTAGTTAGTGGATGAATGGTCGCATGAATAGATGGAAGATTTGATAAAAAATTGATAAACGGATGGATGAATGGATTAAAGGATGAATAGATGGAAGGAAGACTAGCTGATAAAGGAAATGCTGTAAAGAACTGTTCTCATTATATGTCAAATTTAAACGATCGCCGTCTGGCGAAGACACAGATATTCTATGGGAGTTAACATGTTTAAGGATTCACGAAAGATTTTCAAACGTTTTATTGTAGACATCCAGAGACCATCTTACCATACGATAAAATAATCTAAGACGCAATATTTTATTTTGAGTTATATGTTCAACATTTTAGTAAAAAATTACGAACGACAACTAAAGATTATCCTTGTGAACATCTGATATTATTACATTTTCAGAGTGAAAGTAAAGTTTTGTTTCATTTAACGACGCGACTGGAGCACATTGATTTTTTGTATCTTATCAGATGCTATTAAACGCCATTCATATGGTCATTTTCACACATTTCTTTTAGAGGAAACCCTCTGCCGCCACATAGGCTACTCTTTTCAATAAGCAGCAAGGGCTCTTCTATATGCACATTCCCACAGACAGGACAGCACATGCCACGGCCTTTGATGAACCAGTAGTGGATTCACGAGTGCAAAATTTCACCGTTTTACATGGATGTCTTTTGGACACTGCCTTGTGTGGTGATACCGTGTTGAACAGTTGTCATTTAGATTTTAAACCAAAAAGTATTAACATGTTATTTAAAACCATTTAATTCGATATTCCGTAACCAAGCTGAACACAAGATTGCTATTGGTCAATGTGGCCACTTAATGGTATATACTTATTATTATTATAACATATTTTCTATCTATTGAACTTTCCACTTATCAGACCTATCCTACAGGGGATATAATTGTTATTGAACCGAAACCCGTATCATGACTAGCTGACAGATAAAGATTTGACAGATGGACGTAGATCTGTGGAATCTATAGAAACAAATTAACTTCTCAAAATTCACTAGAGCGATGTTATCTGTTCTTCGAGGGAGCATGATGTAGCTAAATCGGTAGCGTATCCGCCTTAAAAGCGGTCGGTCGTCGGATCGATCGTTCTCAGTGGACCCATCTGCAGTTTGGGCTATTTTCTGTTTGGTTCACCAAAAGCCGTAGTTTGTTGTGCTGTTCTGTCTGTGGGAAAGTGCATATAAAAGATCCCTTGCTGCTTATCGGAAAGAGTGACAGCAGCGGGTTTTATCTAAAAGAAATGTGTAAAAATTACCACATGAGATAAAAATCAATGAGCTCATTAAAAAAAAACCTTTACTTTTCCTCAAAAGAATCGTGGCTAAAATTTACTTTTGGATGTTAGTTCCTCAGTAGCACGCATTCTAATCTAAATTCACTTAGATTATGCCATTTGTTTAGCTAAGATTAAAATGTCTGCAAAGGTCACTTTTATTTGGTTCCAAATCAGCTAATTTAGTACAGTATAACCTGTATTAAGCAGCCACCTGTCTGAAGAGGCCACATTTTCTGACTCCTTTGTGTGGCTGCTTAAAAGTTTTGACTGTATACAAAGAAACAATAACAGCCAAAACAAATTTGAAAAAAGGAAAAACAAGAAAGTAAGAGCATGAAAAAGCAGGAGAATGAAAGATTGAAACTGTAGCTGACTGTGTGGTATCGAAGACGTTACAGCGCACGAGATTTCCTCACTCACTGATGTATGTGCACAGTCATCTGGATGCAATCCACGGTGTACGCAATGCACGTGTTCAACCACCGCGCCAGACTGGGCCATCTGTTCCTTACTTGATTTGTTTGTTTGTTTCCCTTTGGGAAATTTTAGCCTGTCAGAATGGCGTCCGTTTGCTTGGATCGTAAAGTTCTCTGTAAGAGCGTATTGTTGTTGTATTGTGTAAAACATGTTCCAGTTTAGGTTAACAGTATAGGTCATATAGCTTCACGTTTAAACTTATTAAACTTAAATTGCATTTAAAGTATGAAATATTATATTAAAGTTTACTAGTACAAAGCACACACACAAGCACATGCACGCATGTACACACACACGTACGCACACACACACATACACGCAAGCATGTACACACACACACGTAATCATGTATACACATACACACACACTCAAGCATGTACACACACACACGCAAGCAAGCATGTACTTACACGCAAACATGTACACACATACACACATGCAATCATGTACACACACACACACGCAATCATGTACACACACGCACGCACACACATACGCACACACGCGCGCAAGCATGTACACACACGCACATGGGTTTCCTCTAAAAAGAACTGTGTCAAAATTACCATATGTATGACGTCCAATAGCCGATGATAAGATAAAAATCAACGTGCTCCAGTGGCGTCGTTTAAATAAAACAAACTTTACTTTTTGTACCTGGCAGGATATGGCTAATAAAATAGTCTATTTGCTTACAATTAACGCCTGTAACAGAGAAGAGGTCTGAATGTGTGACAGGTCCGTGTTCTACACAATGAAAACATGATTTTAATGACGTGGACATTGAACTGAACAAAACACAAATACTACCAGTAATGAATCAAATTCACAATGGAAGCAAACCAACGAGCACGTGTCTCTAAAGAGATCGCCCATTTACAAATATAGAATAAATTATTTGAATTTCCCTACTTATTTTGAAGCGTACATATCTATTGCTGTACATGCCATGTTGTAATATATTATGTATTCATTATTTACTTGGTTCTTCGTGTTAAAGTGGTGATATTGGCAATTCAGCAGGAACAACAGCAACAACAATAACAATCCACTTTCGGTATTTTCTCAAGATGGTTTGAGACATGTTTCGTTAGTATGCAGGCTTCTTTAATACTTTTTAACTACATTGTATATGTGTTTTAAAATAATTATGGCATTTGTATTTAGTTATTTGGAATTGTAAAGTTTTTTGAATAAAAAAACCCAAAACATTTAACCACGATCGAATTAACGTTTTATCACATAAACACTTTTAACCCAGATTATTTTCCGCCAATTTTACCTTTAAGGAACTGAGTTATTTTTAATGGCTATATCTTAATATCCCAGACGTTTTTTTACGATCTTGCTTTGATGCCAAACTATTTATGTCAGCAACATATGCTTTTAATCTTTCCGTTAATATTTCAAGCAGCTTGCGATCTAACTGAGAATAAGCATGTCAAAGAAATATAGTTTATTTTCTTTAGTTAAAGCCTTGATGACAAGCAGTAGTCAACTCAGCTTTTGTAAACATATGGTCCCGGTAATGTAGCAGCTAGGTAGTCGGTCTAAGGACTGGTATGCACTGGGTTCAAATCCTAGTCGATCGAAGTTATTGGTAGCCTGCCGATCTTTTGAACGAAATTCCAAGAGGATTTTGTTTTATCACATCATTGTTTAAAGACGTATTTTTTTCATACACGCGTTTAACTACATACATTTACAATACTTAAACGCGTGCGTTTAACTACATACATTTACAATACTTAAACGCGTGCGTTTAACCAAAACAGGCTTCCTAAATTCAGCACATTATGTCCAGGAAGTTTTTGTGCCCAGTGTGATTGAAACTTATTTGTGTTAAAACAGGAAAATATGACAAAGCAAAGTATGAAACCAGAGTGACCAGAAACTCAATTGACGAATCAAAATGGATTTCTTAGTTCGAACATCTAAACTATTACCACGTGCAAAACTCTATCTGTGAAAAATACAAGAGTTCAAGGGATGTAATGCATAACCAAATAAGCCTGAAAAAGAAAGTGGAGCAAATGAAGAAAATAAAAAAGGAATGTTTATTCAACGACATTGTTTTTTAAATCAGCGATTAATAGCTGTCAATCATATGATATATCCGTGACTCATGAACTTCAAATGAAACCCACGGACACCACATATCTTTCCAATAAACAGTAATGGATATTTTATATGCACTTTCCCACATACAGGACAACACATGTCACGCCCTGTGTGAAAGGAAAGTTTGTTTTGTTTGAAGACGTCACTGGAGCACGTTGATTTTTATCTTATCAGCGGCGATTGGACGTCATACCTATGGTAATTTTGACACATTTCTTAAAAAACCGAAAAAAAACGATGCCGCCACATAGACTACTCTTTTGATAAGCAGCGAAGAAAATAGCCCAAACTACAAAAGGGTCCACTGAGAAGGTTCGATCCAATGACCGAACGCTTCTCATGTGGGCACGCTACCGACTAAGCTACCCCACTCCCAAATCAGCGATTAATAGGTGTCAACCATATGATATATCTGTGACTGATGAAACTCAAATGAAACCCACGGACACCACATATCTTTCCGATAAACAGTAATGGATATTTTATATGCACTTTCCCACAGACAGGACAATGAAGAAAGTGTGACAGGGGGAAAAAAGGACAAATATGATCATCATTGATGGTATTTCAGATCAAAGTTTTAGACAGAATTCATTACAAACCTTTGTTCTTCATGTCTGTAGGATGTTTTGAGTAACATTTGTTTTTCTAATTTTATTATTCGATAAAGAAAAGAAAAATTGAAATGCTATAAATAGAACAGCAACACGTGGATGCACTCTCCTCGTGTGACGTCACAAGTAATGCAAATTCTTACCTAGCTGGGTAACGTCGTTGCTCTTACCAATCACAACTTCACTTAGTAGTTACGGAACTATTCAATCAACATGTAAATATAGAACGTGTTTAGATAATACAGCTAAACCACTTAAGATAAACACATTTTACTTGTCAGCAGTAACACATTTAAAAGTAAAAATAACGAGTTGCTTACAGAAGAGATTACTAGAAGAATTCAACCACTTAAATTAAACACGCCGTTATATATCTTATTCAAAACAGCTGAAAAAAACAGCACATAATGAGATAATTACCATCTCTCTGTCTTACTCACAACAGCCGAATAAACACTACACATAATGAAATAAAGTCGAATAAACACTACACATAATGAAATAAAGTAAAGTTTGTTTTATTTAACGACGCCACTGGAGCACATTGATTTTTATCTTATCATCAGCTATTGGACGTCATTCATATGGTAATTTTGACACATTTCATTTTAGAGGAGACCCGCTGCCGCAACATAGGGTACTCTTTTTGATAAACAGCAAGGGATCTTTTATATGCACTTTTCCATAGACAGGACAGCACATATCACGGCCTTTGTTGGACCAGTTGTGGAGCATTGATTGGAACGAAAAATAGCCCAAACTGCAGATCTATGAGTCCACTGAGAAGGCGGGCACGCTAACATAATAAAATAATCACTATCTCTATATATATCTTACAACAGCTGAAAAAACCACCTACACATAATGAAACAATCACGACTATCTATTCATGGACAGAATTGGTTTAGCATTATCATGTCTGATATCAAATGATGAAGTGGAGATTTCTGTTTGTGCCCTCTACCACCAAGCTACTTCCTTCTCATAAATCCTTTAATAAATGCATTTTACAAAATAACAGACCGATGGTCCATGAAGTGTTATGGTTAACAACCGTCAGGGTTTGTGCTGTCATGTCTGTGGAAAAGTGCATACGGTATATACAGCCAATAGACAATTCTACGGTTAACACGTTTTCAACTGTGGATTGTAAGTATCGATACATCTCAAAGATGAGTTTGTGATTTGTTTTGTTAGTCAGTTTGCTGTATAATTAATGGCTTTGCCAACCACTTTGTAAAACATGATTCACTTTTAAAATGGCAAAAGTTGGTAGGACACTGAACTGTCTATCTGAGGGTCAGGGTTCGAATCCCTTCAGTGGAGGTTGAGATTTTTCGTTTACATTTGGGTAAGACGTAGGGACAGAGTGTGTTCTGACGATGATAAGAATGACGTCTGATGATAAGAATGACGTCTGATGATAAGAATGACGTCTGATGATAAGAATGACGTCTGATAATAAGAATGATGTCTGATGATAAGAATGACGTCTGATGATAATAATGACGTCTGATGATAAGAATGACGTCTGATGATAAGAATGACGTCTGATGATAAGAATGACATCTGATAATGATAAAAATGTCGTATGATGATGATAAAAATGACGTCTGATGATGATAAAAATTACGTCTGATGATGATAAGAAAGACGTCTGATGATGATAAAAAAGACGTCTGATGATGATAAAAAAGTTGATGATAAAACTGTCTTCTGATGATGATATAAATGACGTCTGATGATAAAAATGACGTCTGATGATGATAAAAATTATGTCTGATGATGATAAGAAAGACGTCTGATGATGATAAAAAAGTCGATGATGATAAAAATGTCTTCTGATGATATAAATGATGTCTGATGATAAGAATGACGTCTGATGATGACAAGAAAGACGTCTGATGATGATAAAAAAGTCGATGATGGTAAAAATGTCTTCTGATGATGATATAAATGACGTCTGATGATAAGAATGACGTCTGATGATGATAACAATGTTGTCTGATGATGATAAAAATGACGTCTGATGATGATAAAAATGTCTGATGATGATAAGAATGTCTGATGATGATAAAAAAGTCGATGATGATAAAAATGTCTTCTGATGATGATAAGAATAACGTCTGATGATGATAATAATGACGTATGATGATGATGATAAGAATGACGTCTGATGATGATAAGAATGTATTTTGTTGATTATAAGAATGTCGTGTTGTAATTAGAAGAATATCGTTTGCTGACTGTGATAGGAACATTGTCTGTGATGTTGGTGATTACAACAATATGCAGTCTGATTTAACTGAGTGCATCATTGTTGTTCAGTGACCGGCCTCCGTGGCCGAGTGGTTAAGCTATCGGTCTTAAGGCTGGTATCGGACAAGAGAGGGTTTCCTCTCTTCTATTGACATTAATATCTGTCCTGGACAGACAGCTCAGGAAGCTGAGCTGTGTGCCTGTGAGCGTGCTTGAACATTAATTGGATGTAAGCACGAACATAAATATAACTGTTGTTCTGTTCTCCCCACGTGCATACCTCACAAGACGTTTTCACTAATGTGATATGGAGGATTATAACACCTCGAGGAGAAACCACTCGATTTATCTTCATAGTAGAACAAGATAACCGTTCCAATGTTGACCGAAAAGCTTCAAGTTTCAAATTGATTATGAAATACAACTCATCAACACACACCGTCTCACAGACCACCTCGCTAAGGCTGTACATGTATACTGGAATACAGGTTTTCATACATATCCCATGGATTAACGAAAATCCTACAGTAAACACTATTTCAACAAGGTAGATAGCTAGTTTGCGCCATTACTAGGGACTGATTATAAATTATCTTTAGGCATTCTGTCTTGAAGCAATTTCTAGCAGATTTAAGATGTTTGGGTTAACCAGCTTTCACATGTATTATTTTGTATTGACACAAAGTAAGGTTTGTCTTGTTTAACGACGCTACTGGAGCACATTCATTTTTATCTTATCATCGGTTATTGGACGTCATTGATATGGTCATCTGACACATTTTAGAGGAAACCCGCTGCCGCCACATAGGCTACTCTTTTTTGATCAGCAAGGGATCTTTTATATGCACTTTTTCATAGAGATAACAGTACATACCACAGTCTTTGATGAACCAGTTGTGGACCACTGGTTGGAATAGAAAATAGCCCAAACTGCAGATGGGTCCACTGAGAAGGATCGATCCGAAAGCTACCGCTTCACAGGCGGGCACGCTATCGACTGAGCTGCATCCCGCTCCACTGTATTCACACCTCATGTGTTTAGTTATTTGGGACTTGTTCTATAGTACACATCACTTTTCGCAGATAGATTTAGATCGGGGCATCATGGAGAAAACAACATTTTTAAAAATACAAAACACAAATAAACATTTCAATACATCAAAAACCTTTTTTGAGGATAAATTTAGTTTGGGTCTTCATACAGAAAAAACAAACACATTTTTTAAAAAACTAAATTTTAATAAAAATTAATTATTTAAAAATAACAAAATAATATAGTTTTCAATGGCAACGACACGTTTATGGCAGTGTCAAGAACCTGGAAATAGATTTGACGTGCTTACATTATAAGATGTGTTCAAGCACGCTCCACCTGGGCACGACATCCGGTATGCTCGGATAGCATACATAGGACGAGGTAAACATACAAACGTCTTGTTTTGTAGCAGAGGTGAGCGGGATGTAGCTCAGTCGATAGCGGTCGGTCGTCGGATCGATCCTTCTCTGTGGACGTAGCTGCAGTTTGGGCTATTTTCCGTTCCAACCAGTGGTCCACAACTGGTTTACCAAAGGCCGTGATGTGCACTGTTCTGTCTATGGAAAAGTGGATATAAAAGATCCCTTGCTGCTTATCGAAAAGAGTAGCCTATGTGGCGGCAGCGGGTTTCCTTCTAAAAGGTGTTAAAATGACCATATGAATGACGTCCAATAACCGATGATAAGATAAAAATCAATGTTTTCCAGTGACGTCTTTAAACAAAACAAACTTTACTCTTTAACTTTATTTCCAATTCCAATCAGTTGTCCACATTGATACATCAAAAGCTGTGGAATGTTTTGTATTAGGAAAGTTCACTTAAGACATCCATTACTATCCGTTGAAAGGAGTAGCCTTTGTGGCCGCAGTAGGTTTTTTCTAGATATTAACCATGTGTTGTGAATATAGTAATGTTTGACATTCAATGGCTGTTATTTAAACAAAATAAAATATGAAATGTCTGTTTACGGTGACCTTACCTTTATCTTAATACAGAAATTTTCTAATTCATCCATCACATTTACTTTCGAAACCCGCCATCCAAAAATGCACAATTTCCATCATCAAAACAATTGCACAATATTAATAAGTTCAAACTCTGTATAATTATCTTATAGAATTCCAAAAGCAATTGCACCATCACCCACACTAGCGGAAATTCACTTGTTTTCGTTAGTGTGACCATGTCCCCCACCCTTCTGATCCCTCCCCACATTTGTCCTGTCCCAGACGCGGTTGATGGATAAAATCATAAACTGCGCCCGTGATAGGCGTCTGCTATAACAGCCTGGGTCTGAATGTAGACGTTAAACAGTTTTGACTTGAAATGTCTGGAATATTTAAAATATTTAACCATAAACATAGGTTGTTTTTTATATGATCATTGGTATGCCATTTTTCTATCTGTCATCTGTGTCTAATCAAGGTTATATACAATTACATTTCCGTTCCAAACAGTGGTCCACAACTTGTTCATCAAAGGCCGTGGAATGTGTTGTCCTATATGTGGGAAAGTGCAAATAAAAGACCTATTGCTGGTTATCGAAAATAGTAGCCTATGTGGCAGCAGCGGGTTTCGTCTGAATGGCTAGTATTCCAGTTTTAACTTGATGTGGAATAATATTGTTTCATCTGGCAAGAACTGACAGAAAGAAAATGTTGTTTTATTTAATCACGCCACTAGAGCACATTGATTTTAATCACCGGCTGTTGGACGTCAAACATTGTTATTCTGACAGTCTCAGAGGACACCTGCTGTCGCCACATAAACTACTCTTTCTGATAAACAGCAAGGGTCTTTTATATGCACTTTCCCACAGTCATAACAACACACTCAATAGCCTTTGAGGCCGTGGTATGTACTGTTCTGTCTATGGAAAAGTGCATATAAAAGATCCCTTGCTGCTTATCAAAAAAGAGTAGC
>JAUTWP010235747.1:0-14716 GCA_033042655.1 Cyathermia naticoides | reverse complement strand
TGGGTCCACTGAGAAGGATCGATCCGACGACCGAACGCTTCAAAGGCGGGCGCTCTACGGTCTCGGCTACAGCCCGCTCCTACTTCTAGTGTTAACGTATTACGTTTAATTATAGCCTTACTATATTATTCATACATAGCCTTATATTAATATTAATTATATTATATTAATAATAGTGTAATGCACACTCCTAACTTTAGTTTGTTCAGTTTTCTTTTAGTCTCTAAGGTTCTATATAATACATGCGCAAGTATATCTGCGTGACCTGTATTTCGTTCGCGCAGTAAATTGTTTTTTATATAACAAAATATACAAACTCCAAAATTTACCTATGATCTGGGATATTCAAGATGAAAACAGCTATCAGCATCTGTATGGCGGCCGAGATGGCTGGCAGACATATCAAGAAATAAATCCTTTTCTGGTAAGTCCCAAACTCGCCAATGTACTCAAACACATTATCAAACTTCATCTTTTGTGATCTACTCAACAAATTAAACATCCAAACTTCTGTAACCTACACCTTTTTTTATCCAAGAAGGGTCAAAACAGTTTTGCTGTGTCTAAACATCTATGTTCTATGGTTATAGTTTTATACGTAGTTTTCTTAAGCTAAACGTCGTCGTTTGCCAGTGCAGTGTGTTTGCAGGACTGAGTGGCACAGTTCTGGGACACTAGCAGTGTTGTTCAACTAGCAGTGTTGTTCAACTAGCAGTGTTGTTCAACTAGCAGTGTTATTCAACTAGCCGTGTATCACTGGCATGTATATGAAGCATCTTGCAATGGGTATGATCATTTCAGGTATGAGCTTTTTACGCGCTGGTATTATCAACATGCAGCAGACACTGATGAAAACATGCTTTGCTACAGTGACGTCCTATACACTTGTGTGAGTGATTTAATATAATTAACCGATTAACAGTAAACGGTTGTCCTGTTTATGAACAATTAAAACCGTTATGATTGATACATAACAGTTTTCAAGTACAGATGAATAGTTATTTCACTCTTTTTCCTGTCCCGGATGCAGAGGATGGCTTGAATCATAAACGGCGCCCGGGAGAAGCGTGTGCGTTTAATAAAACTACTCAACTTAAGTAAATCCAAACTGATATAAAAGCTTGGAATTTCAATGTTTCGATGTAGGTTTTTTTTTAATTCGACCTATTGCAGATATTTTAAAATTATTCAGTTAATATTGCATTATCTTGCATTTTGTTTTGTGATAATATTATGTGAATGCATCCTTGCAAGGTTTGTTTTTGGAAAACGTATTGGCCAACATGACGTGTTTTAATCTTCTTCTGAACCTGGACTCTCCATCTTTTAATAGTTTCGATCTGCGTGAAAATGTAAGCGGTAAGTTCATATGAAGTGAAGTTTAAACTTGAAATGCAACCTCTATTATCTCAGGCCCATACCGTATCGTCTACATCGGCATGACTTAGATTGTAGGTTGTAGGGCTAGTTAGCATTTAAATTACGACTGTTCCTTTATTCTTTTAAAAACAGGTGACCGGGACGTAACTCATATTAGAGTGTTTGTCTAAATGTCATCGCATCGATATCTCACTTTAGATACATTAAACTATTTTTCGTTCCAGCTAGTGGTCCACAACTGATGCATCAAAAGTCGTATGTGTTATCTTGTCTGTGGAAAAGTGATTTTGATATATATCGACAAGAGTAGCCCACGTGACACCAGGTTTCTTCTGTTGACCATGTATCGTAAATGTATGTTTGATAGCTAATAGTCGCTGGTTAAACAATGTGTTAGAGTGTCATTAAATAAATATTCCTTTCTTTAATATTTTGGAAAACATTAGTGGATATTTTGATTTGGCCTGATCCAGATAGTACGGATATGTGTTTATGGTAGATACGTTCTTCGGACATTTTCACAAAACATAGCATGTTTGTAGTGGGTAGGACTGTTTTCAGATGTTTTTATAGGATATACATGTACGTATAATTATAAAAACTGTTTAATGGTAATTGTAGCACTGCAAGCATTGGAACGTGATGTACTGGTACTTTGTGTGGCAGTGGCAAAAGCATGGATGTTTGTATATCAATGCCACTGACCAGTAAATATTGACAGACACGACAGCATCCTCCAGAATGCCTCTTTAAAACGGACCACCGAATTTCGACCAAATAAAAGGTGGAATACAATCTCTACGTGGCTTATAATCTAATGAGTCTCATTGTGCGGAAACCAGAGAGGTGTCAATAGTGCCCAGATTTCCCATTGCCAATCAATGTTTGTTTTGCGTTTGTATTGTCATCTTGTCACTCATTATTATTATTATTATACGTTTCAGTGTTGTTAAATAAATTTTCTACATCTTCTTTCTTTAACTAGATAAGTGGAGATGTGGGGAATATGGCAAAATGAGTATTAGAGCATTTTTAATGAAAAATTACTGACTCTGTCCAATAACATACATGTAGCTTTAATACTTTCAGGGCTTTCATAACATTTACTCCCTTCCATTTTCAGGATTCCTACAACTTCTCTTTCAAAGTGGTCATAAATTTGCACTACTCGCCTAACTTGATATTAAATCATCTATATTTAATATACTTTGCTATCAAGTAATATTCTTTCTGCTCTAGTATTTTGTATAGCTAATCCTGCAGATATTATACCTAAAATTATACATAATTATAAAAAAAATAACTGGTTAAAATATAATCAATTAATTAATTTTTATTCTGAAATTATTGATAGTTTTCTTCCATTTTGTTTTCTTTTATTAATTAAAAACATTTTGATCCACGAACCAAGAATTCCAATTCATCAAAGTACATAATAGTTCATACCTAGATTGTTGCTTTATTTTAAGTTAAAACTGTTTTATGTTATCGACTTCTTTATCAGTTAATAAATCATTATCAATAGAATATTTGGTACAAGTACATTATTCACTACAATATTTGTTTTAAATTTGGGAATAAATATTTGAGACAACAAATTCGTTTGAAACAAAGTTTATAGAGTTAACGGCTACACATGATTATGTCTCAATAAGACCACTTAACAAGAATTTGACACCGAACGACATATATTCAAGTCATGTTCTAACCGTGGTGGCTCAGAACCATAGGTCATTATTACAAAGGGTCAATTTTAACGGTCATCAATTTGTCCGTGACGACCTAGTGTTATATCTGCCATGCTGTTAGATACATGTATGATGATATCTGAAGTTGCTGTTGGACAATTTATTAAATAAGCGAACTTTCAGTGAATTGTGCATTTTTTCTAATCCCAATAGGCCTACGGTTAGTTCATACTAGACTGTGTAATATATTATATAATGTAGGGCAATAAGACATTTACCATCATCGACATGCTTTATTCGTACTCAGCGTAGGCCTACGCGTGAAACGGTTGGCGGTGGTGGGATATATGTGGTGGCGTAAACCAGAATGCTAATTTAAATTATCATTAAAATCACAAGTAATAAATTATATCAATTGAAATTCTAAAAATAATTAATCAACATTTTTATTGTATGAAAAGTGGATCTGAAAACCCATATCCTTTGTACATACGACATGGAAAATGTTGATAACTATGAAGGATTCGTTAAATAATAAAATAAAAAATTCAAACAAGTCTTCGACAAAGTAGATAACTCTGCCCTATCACCCCCTCTGGATCCGCCACTGCCTATCTCACTAAAATACACTGGTTAGTTCAGTCTGATTAACTAGTTAAATGAGTATATTGTCTATTAAACTCCAAAAACCGTCTCTTCTCTGCATAGGCTACTAATAAGTAGTAGTTATATCATCCAATAGTCTACTTCCTCTAGTTTAACCACTGTCTGTTAGAGGGGAAGTCAAATGTAGGGATGATGTAATTCACTTGTGCCACGCCCCCATGACGTAATGTCTATGTAAGGAAGTTTCCAGATTTGACATTCGCGGGGATTTTTTTTCAGCCATTCAGTAGCCAGTAAAATAAGTTAGATACGCCCATCGAGTAACTAACTATAGGATATAACATGGGTAAGATCTAAGGTGCCGACTCCAAAGCATGGTACAAATAGTTTACAGCCTTTCATCAAATGCTGGGTTAAACGTGCCAGCATCCTCCTCCTCATGGGGTGAGCTTTGATTCATCTCATATGAATGTCTTGTATTCTTCCTACAAAATTGAAATACAGTTTTAAAGCAGTAAAATAGGGGTGGCGTTGTATGCTGTCAAAAATCTCTTAATATACCACCATGATTTGGTGTGTAATAAATTAAATAGAATACTATACGCATGTATATGATAAATGGTATTAAATGACCATCCACACACTATCACAGGTGTACGTGCGATTCTCTAAGATTTAATATACAAGGAATTCCGACAGCCTTCACAATGTTTTATGGAAGACATTGATTTTTTTCAAATAGAACACATCACTGACTAATAATTTATATATCCTCCGATTACTAGTTTTCAAACGGATAAGAGTAGATCGCAGATTTCATGAAATATACAAATTGAAACTTCAAATTGTTAATCTTAACTGTAAACTAAGTATTTAATCCATGAAATAAAAACAGTTCCATACAAAAAGAACGTCCTCGGTAACATGTATGGCCATCATTACAAAGCTTGACAACATCCGGGAACCAAATGTTACGCCATTTGTTTTCGAACATCCTGAATAGGATTCCATATTTTTAAATTGATAGTAGTTCCCTCCCTTAGGTATTGTAGGCAGCGAATATAGATCGTAAATATAGTAGACGACGCTTTTTCGTGAGAACTGATTGTTTTAAGTGTTATTGGTGACTTTTTAATGATGGTGCATTTACAAAAAGTGTCACAATTTGACGCAAGGCAAAATGACATATGATTTCAAAATATAGATGTTATACTTATGCATGTGAGTTTTACTCAAAGAATTTTTGTATGGCTATCAAAATTTGCAACGCTTGATCTGTATTTATATCATGAGAAATCTTGAACAAAACAGCTGTTCGAAAACTAATGATCAGACGATATATAAAATATAAAACAGGTTCATATGCCATTTAATTTCCTGAAATTAAAAAAACTAAACAATTGGAAAACCATTTTTCTGCAGAAAGTCTTCATAGATGGTGATGAACGCCATGAAAATTTTATCCAGAAATCTCACTAAGCCACTAGAGTAAAAAATCAAATTAAATTTCCAGTATGGTAGTTTATTTTGTACAATCTTGTGAAAAAAAATGTTTATAATTATATATATTTGTATGGTAAATTTTTGAATAACTCTAAATGCATACACTATTGGCAGCTATTTTGCATACCGTATAACATTCTATATACGGTACAACATACAATGCTATGGAGAGAAAGATTTTCTTGAAGGTTGGAAGTTCTCTTCAACAGAACATCCTGCAGAGATGAGATTACTGGGGATTTATCCAGAAATCTAGATGTTAGCAGTCCAAAAATCATTTCCATATTTTTTGTCTTTATTTATTTCTCTATTTCTTGGTTCCTTTCATCAATGCCAATGTAGAATTAGACAGATTTTTTTAATGGGCCTGTCTCATCTCTGTTTCATAGAATTATTTCCAAGAGTTTTTCGAAGTGTGGGTGTTATTGTCCATTTGATCCCGCAAATGTAATTTTTTATTCCAGAAAAAAGAATGAAATTAATCAAGCAACTAAATAAAGGAACATGCTTACAGTGAGTTTTCAATAAATAATATGAGAAAAACAAAACTTGTATTTTCTTACTTTTGATCTGATCACTCGTGAATGTATGTCGATTTCCTTTTCTAGCTCCTTTTTGTTCACACGACTAACATTGAGATTCAGTTCCTAAAAATATACCACAAATACATTTAAAGATTTTTTTTCATTTATGACATTTGGTAAGAAAAATCATTAGAACAGAAGTTCTTGTATACCTCTAGATATCCAAGGTGTTTGAAATTACAAAGTTAGCTAAAAGAACAAGGGCACACTTTTAACATGTATTAAATTCTTTATAATTTACTGACTGTAGATTAGTCTGAGAATCTAGTACTCCGTAAACCGTTTATAGCTTACAAGTTCAACAATCTCCTCAACTTTTTATTTGCACTGGATTCATTTAGGGTTTTCTAGATCTGTAAAATTTGTTTTATTTAATGATGCTACTGGAACACATTGATTTTTATTTTATCACCAGCTATTGGATGTCATTCATATGGTCATTTTGACACATTTCTTTCTGAGGAAACCTGTTGTCACCACATAGGCTACTCTTTATAAGTAGCAAGGAATCTTTTATATGCACTTTCGTACAGATAGGACAGCACATACCACAACCTTTAATGAATCAGTTGTGGAGCACTGGTTAGATTGGAAAATAGTCCAAACTGCAGATGGGTCCACTGAGAAGGATTGATCTGACGACCGACCGCTTCAAAAGTGGGCACTTCACTGACTAAGCTACATCCCACTCATAGATCTGTAAACATGAAGTACATGTATTAAAAATATGAGTGACCCTTCAATAGTGACGCTGAGTATATTTTTAATAATTGACTAGAATAAATGTTCCAGGTTAGTTTTTTATCCATCACATGCCTTTCTTCTGTTTAAATTGACTGCTCTATCTTGTCTAGATCACATACAAATATAAGTGTGAGATGGCAGGACATTTTATTTGTTAATTATATTGTCAATGAATAAGAAGTGATATATTTTGATACTAAAAATACATACCTGGTATTTATTAAAACTGCAAAACTGTTGTGTTTGTGTTTTTTATTGGTAAAATATGTTATAAATCAGGGATGGAAAGTTGCAGGTTTAAGAATAGCCTACTTAATACAGTTCTTGATCAGGTTTTATGTTATTTATGGTACTTAGTGTTGTGGATGGCAACCAAACTTTTAAAGCCCATTCTATGGTTTTCTATTTTTAATACATTGTATTTATGGTATTTTGTTAAATTGAAAAATTTTGCTCCAACTCTAATATATCAAAACTTAACATACAAAGCACATGCTGCTAATTTTGCCACTGTACTTTTGTAATATTATGGAACTGTATTTAAATTATTTTAGTTACCTTCCACTGTATTACTTCAAAACTGTGTGGATCGTGAGACACTGGTAAACCTACTCTGATCTTTTTTACTACATGCCAATCTACAAAACAAAATAATAGGTATCAGTTTAGCTAGAACATTTCATAATTTTTCAATGTTTTAGCATTATTGGACAAGACCCATTAGGTGTGTATCACCAATAATTATACTAAAATAGCCAAGCAATTTTAATTTATAGTCACCAAAAAATTAACTACCATGATTCAACGGGCACCCATTCTACTATAAATTTTGTGACAATATAACAAAAGTACTAAAGAAAGTGCCATGAGCATTATTTGCTTTTAGAATGCTATACATAAAAACTAATCATAAATCAGCTAATATTGTTAATTTAAAATTTACTATTGATGAGATAAAACACCATTAGCATACAATCCACATACACAGAAAGAATGTAAGGCAAATGTACAGGTTGATGCAATAACTAACTTACAATTAGTGTAGGCTTTCTGATAGTCAAAAATAACTTCTGCTAAAGTCTGAAAAGAATAAAGTTCAAATATTTATCAAATACGTTCAACATATGTGGAAATCTGTAACTTTAAATTCTGGTGCCACTAAATGTTTGTTTTCTTATGACAGCTCCACTTAAAAAACTGAATTAATGTGAAAAAAAGGCTTGAACAACTAGATGGATATAATATGGATGGATGGACTGGAAATATTTTGTACCCACTTATTTCACCAGAGGTGTTCAAGCACACTCCTCCTGGGCACGGCATCATGTATCCCAGATACACTACTCAGGACAAGAGGGTGACTGGACTGGAAATATTTTTAACCCATTTATTTCACTCCTCCTGGGCACGGCATCATGTATCCCAAATACACTACCCAGGACAAGACGATGGAAAAGAGGATCAATTTATACATTGTAGAAGTAGACAAACAGATGTAGATATTAACTTTAGTGAGTTTCAATAATTAAACATAGGACAATGGAATATTCAGTGTAAGAAAACAAACCTTGTAAACCAGTGGCTTGTACATGAGGTCATCTCTCCTGCTCATACCAAGAGCGCCATATCGACCACCATGATTAATTCCAAGAACCACATGCAGATGAGTACAACCATTAAATGAGCTTTTGAAGCTGATTGGATATCTTTCAACTCCCATCATTCCATTTGTCAGAAAACTGGTATAATGTTAAGTTATCAACCAAGTTGTATTAATGATGGCACAGTGGTTAAGCTAACAGTTGAGACATGGGATTTTTAATATCAGTATCGTCTCCCACAAGGCTCAATGGGAAGGTGGTAGGCCTGTACAAATGTTTTAATTACTTGTGAGTTAATTATAAATTGATGCGTTTCATTTTGTTTACATTGTCCTCTTAATTTTATTTATTATTTTAATTCCATCTCATTCATCTGCCATATTGAGAACATGATTAAACAACAAATAACGTTGTAATGTTTCCTTAAATTTGGGCAACCTTAAATGTGACTCTACTCAATTATATACGTCATGACAACTTCCGCCAGGTCTGCTCTCATTACCAAAGAGCAGACGACGTTTTGCACACAAGAAAAAATTGACATGTTGGATTGTAACAAAATGGTGATACATTTTTCAAGAGGGGGTCATTTATATTTCTAAGGTTAGCCAAAATGGCGGATGATTTATATTTTGTTATCAATTTTCAGGAAGATGGAATATTTAGAACTTTATTTTTTGCACTTACCAAATGCACTCTTTGTGCAACAGAATGCGATATGTCAATAAAAGCTGGGTAGCGCTTTACTATCTTTATTCTATAAATAGTGAATACACCGAGAATATAGAAACCCCGAGAATAGAGAGACTGACTATACTACATTTTAGATATCCAAGTGTCACATAATATTTGTTTTTCTGTTTTTCACTCTTCATATACTTGACAATGAAGTAATAAAGTGTTTGTGTTTGCATATTAATAATTAATAAGATTAAAATACAGTAATTGTGGGTAAATGGATACAGTCCAAGAATAATTGCCTCCAAGCACTTGATGGGTAGAGCCTCTCGGATCATTTCTTTAGCACACTCCATCAACCTGAAATAAACAGTATTGTGAATGTGCAGCAACCAAACAAAAATAGTATTAAAATCTACAAAAAAATCCAAAATACTTTCAAATACATGTACAAAATTAATGTACTTTGTATATTTTTTGTTATAAAAATGTGGTGAAAAAAACATGAATTTCTTTTTCGAATAATTAAGCTACATGTACAACAAAGTATTAAAAGTAGAAACCATAAAATGGACTTTAAAAGTTTGGTTACCATCCACAATACTAAGTACCATAAATAACATAAAACCTGATCAAGAACTGTATTAAGTATTCTTAAACCTGCAACTTTCCCTCCCTGATTTATAACATATTTACCAATAAAAAACACAAACACAACAGTTTTGCAGTTTTAATAAATACCATGTATGTATTTTTAGTATCAAAATATATCACTTCTTATTCATTGATAATATAATTAACAAATAAAATGTCATACCATCTCGCATTTATATTTGTATGTGATCTAGATAAGATAGAGCAGTCAATTTAAACTGAAGAAAGGCATGTGATGGATAGAAAACTAACCTGAAACATTTATTCTAGATGGTCAATTATTAAAAATATACTCAGTGTCACTATTGAAGGGTCACTCATATTTTTATATTTTTAATACTATGTGCGTTAAGGATCCCAGGCCAACACACTAATTAGGAAACAAGAAATGTATGGTCTTCATGGATTAAGCATAGGGTGCATTTTAATTTTAATAACAGTAAAGTTACTTCCGGTTATAGGACACAAGAAAAATTGAAATTTAAGCAAAAACATAAACCCACTAAAACCCCTAAGAATGGATTGCACCAAAGAACAGCAGATGTCTAAAATTGTGCATGTTGTGCTAGTGTAATGCGTTCTAACCATAGGTATAAATATTGAGGTTGCAAATCGATTGCGGAGGAACTGGATGTGGAGGTGTCTGTCCTGCCTGGCTGTAGTTACCCGAGGACAGACTGGTCTTTGTTCATAGCAAATGGATCCAATCATTTGAAATCGTTGCCACAGTTGCCAAATCACACACTGACTGATAATAAAGTACCTTGCAACTTCTCATTGACTTGTATATGACCTACTGCAATGCCAATGTGGATGGCGATCATGCAAACATTTACACCCATGGTGAGACCGCATAGCAATAGCACAACATGCAGAATTTCAGACATCTGGACGTTGGGGAAATCCATTTATAGGGGTTATAATGGGTACACGTTTTTGCTTAAATTTCACTTATTCTTGTGGCCTATAACTGGAAGTAACACTACTCACATTAAAATCTAAATGCTACTCAGGGAACTACACTCTGTACTTATCCATGAAGACCATACATTCCTTGTTTCCTAATTAGTGTGTTGGCCTGGAATCCTTAACATGTTTTAAAAGTGACACTGAGTATATTCTAAAGATTGCAACTTTAAATAAATGACTTCATATTATCAAAACTATTTAGTTACGTACTGTATGACTTCTTTTAAGAATGTACATGTATCACTTACCCTGAAAGTGGTCTGTTTTTGTTGATCTCAAAGAACTGTGTCCCAGTGTGATTATATCTAATTTGCATAAGGAATAATATGCAGGTTATTGAGTTCTAAAACTAATGCATAACATTTCTTCTTTGAATAGCAGAAGTTGAACTAATTTACAAAACAAAATTACAAACCGAAGAGTACAATAGCTTCTCAATAATGTTACATTTTTTAAAAAGAAGTTAGTTTTTTTAGTGAAAATTTTATTCTAAGTTCTCACAATGGTGGTGGTAATTGGTTAGGCATCTGTAAAGACTACATATAATAGTTTGGCACCCAAACTGCAGATGGGTCCACTGAGAAGGATTGATCCAACAGCCAATTGCTTCAAAGGTGGGCATGCTACTGACAGCTACATCCCACTCCACTCATGGACAATATCATCAAGTTCTTTTGAACTGGGTTAAAATACAATGTATTACGATAGAGCAAGTCCTATATTTAAAACAATATTTGAATCACATGGTCTACAAAACAAACCCACTGATGAAACATGGTTCTTGATAAGAACAATAGGTGTTGTAAGATCCTCCTGTCTTGGACAATGGTGATTACCGATATCAAAACCAGGGCCCCAAGATTGACATGTATCTGATATTAACAGCTTGTTCTGAATGTAGACTTAAGTAGATGATGCGTGTTGGGGACTGGGGGGCACTAACATGCACTGGACACATATATTGTGTAAGAAGTTTTGTAGTAGAGGGGCCCGGCTGAAACACTTTGGGATAGGCCTCGGAGGTTCTGTGACTCTGCACCCAGAGAGTAGCCTACCCAGACATTGCACCTTTGCAGTCAGCTGATCAGATGTCATGGACTCAAAAAACCCTAACCCACTAGTGGTTTCTGCTAGCAGATTATGCAAAGTAAAATTTGTCATTTAATTAAGCCACTAAAGTACATTGATTTTTATCATATCACCAGCTATTGGACGTCAATTATGTATGGTAATGCATGGGTATCTCTTTCATCATTGTGCGATAAAGATTATTACTATGTGTATCCTCATGTTACAGAGAAAGTGTCTATAAATATAAATAACATAACAGTGGTCAATGGATACTGTAGTGCTTTCATGTAATTTTGTATCTTCTCCATTTTGTCTGGTGTTGACATCAGTGGGTGAAAACTGAGTGGTGGTGAAGGGAAGGCAACCTGAAATGGAAGGTATAAAATGCAATAAAATATTATACATTGACAATAAACAGACACCATAATCCAAGTTTAGATAGAATAATTATAAAATGTATGTTAATTATCATAATGCAAGTATGTTCTACAAGAAGTTAAAAGAAATGAAAATAATTATTTAATTCTAAATTTAACCATTAAGGTTACTTTCAATTGCAAAGGAATAGTGCAGTTTTGAATTATTTGAAGTTAAACTCACTTAAGTAAGCTTGTTACTATCTTTTAACAGTAACATTTTGCACTTTCTCAAAGTCAGCATAGTGCATCTCCCACCCACCCACCAACCCTGCACACACATGAAAGCATGTATATGCTATTTATAGGAAATAGCCTATAATATTGCATCTTCACAAATCAAGGCTACATACCATACGTGTTCCGTAGTAGGTCTTGATGTATGTATGTGACTTTTTGAGAAATGAAATTATTAAATTTCATTAGATGTGATGAGATCTCATTGGGCGAATTGCTTTGCTTGTTATCTATTCACTTGTAAATTTTGCAAATACGATTGCACTGCACCAAATAAAATATTTCTGTATCAAAGTGTGAAGAGCTTTGACAAAATCATAACTCGTGAGTAACTGCTACTCCATCTAATATTGATAATAATAGGTGACAGTTATTATTTGTGAAAATACTATTATCTATGACCTATTCATTCATAAACTTTTATTTAGTCAGCAGTCAAAGGGAATTGATTTGGTATTATGCAATCATAAGTGAACTCCTATCAAAAGTTTCTTGTGTTATCGATGCTGAGATAGGTCAGCGATGTCATCGTCTAAGGGATATAATCGGTGTTACAAATTTACTTCTAATAGATGTCGGTAGTATTGTGTCTCAAAATTTCAACTACATATGTCAAGGCCTAATATACGGAACATGTATGTAGCCTTGATTTGTGATATTGATAATATGCATTTCTTCTAAAGACTGTTATAAATACTCTATATTTAACACATACTAACTGCTAATTAAACAATCGGCTGCAGAATCATTAAAAATACAATCCTTTCCTTTCAATAAACCCTCACAAACACACTCCATCCCAAAAAAATTCAAAACTCCACTGCATTAATAACAATAATAGTTCCTCTACTAGTACTAGATTTTACTAGAATAACGTCTCTTAATGAAGATGCAGAAACTTTTGTTTTCCTTTCACTATACCCTCACAAATATGCACACCCCACCCCTAAAAAAACCTAGAACAAATTCCAAAACCACTCTAAAACAAAAACATTAATTACTACCAGATTATTAGAAACATTTCTCTCGACATACATGCGGTAATGCTTTTTTCCTTATTTTATGAGATAAACTGATTCCTTCTGGATGAATTTTTGTGACATGTTGCCACATCCGTTGCCAGGTTTTTTCATTTATTGGAAAACCATTTCTGTTTACAAAGAATAGAACTCCATCCTCTTCCTGGGTTTCTTCCTCTTCGGCCGGTTCAGGTTTTGCAACACTTGAGGTCTTCATTTTCTGGTTACGTAGATTAATTGTTTTAGATTTTTCTCTGTTATGTATATTAATTTTGAATTTTGCTGTTTTATTTAGATTAATTTTGGGTCTTGCTGTTTTATTTAGATTAATTTTGGGTTTTTCTATTTGACTGAGTATGTCAGGTTCATTAAAATCTGCTACACGTATTAGTGATCCAAAATCTAAGTATCTAAGGTTATTAGACATGTAGATCAAATTTGTTCCCGTTATTAAACATACCAGTTCACATAGTTAACTCATACATGAATAGTAAAGCACTGTTATTATGTTCAGAATATTAAGGCATAGGTATAATGCGAGATAATGCTAAATTTCGATATGACTATGAGTATGTCTATGATTGAACACTTTACATTCATTATAAAAGATCTTATATTCATAATATTGTAGGTTTAACATGTTGTGCTTCTATAAGTTATGTATCCATTTTGCGTCGCTTATTCATAGATGAAAAATGTATTTGGAATAAAGAGACAAGCAAGTTCGTTATTTCCATGTAAACAGCTATTTTAAATTGACAAAAAATTAAAAACGTGAAAATGCTGCAGTTGTTTCTAAAATCTGTTCATTTGTTTACATGTTGTTAACGTAATCAGTGTGCACTTCCGACATTAATTTTACGACATAAAAATTTGATTTAAAACATAAAACTAAAAATTAATGTTATACTTCGCCTTGCAAATATTGGAACTCAAATATTTACAATAATAAATGTCATGATAACAAATAAAGGGCTGAGTAGAGGCTAGAGTACTATCAAACGAACACATCCGAGGTGTTCCGAAGAGTTGCGAATTAAAAAAAAAAAAAAAATGGAAACATCCGATTCAAGATCTAAAATTATGTATTATTTAAGAGGATGGATTGGTTTTGTAGCGCTTATGGCGCTTGGTAATTCAATCCAGTGTTTTGTTGCTGATTCTTTTATTAAAACACGCTTATACACTAGAGAACCATCGCTAGGTGAGTAGGTCAGTAGGTGTGTATGATTAAACGCAGTCGGCAGTGGCTATCATAATCATCGCTCATCATGCGCTATGCCCTATTCTCAGTATTCTGTATTCAGTATTCTCATAATTCTGCACACTAGAGCTATCTGATGAGACTGATTGAGATACTAGTATGTCCCACTAATAATAATAATAATATATTTTCCTACAGACAGAACAGTACATATCACGGCCTTTGATGAACCAGTTGTGGACCACTGGTTGGAATAGAAAGACCCCACGATAAGCATCGGGTGCAATAATCCCAGTTGGGATTTAATCTTTATTTTTTCATCTGTTATTCTCCCGATTAATCGGGAGAATAACAGATGAAAA